>CM066230.1:13945952-14250164 GCA_033675125.1 Athetis lepigone
TGGTAGTTGTTTCAATTTCTACATTCTGTGTTATATTTCTTCTAATAATTTAAATACGTAATTCTAAGTTGTTATATATTTTTTAAGATATTATCTGTGTCTACTAATTTGGGATCAGAAATGTTGTTCATCACACTGTAACTGTAACATTTAAATTAATATGTACAGTACCTCCCCACCCCCCCCCCCATTAAAATAATGTTTTACTCGTTCCCGCAATAACTACGGAAAGCGACTAGAATTTCGATGCAGCATGGCTTACCACATCAGAATAACACATGACGTATCACGGTCACGCTAAGACCTACGGGAACGGAGCAGTCACCCAAAATCTAACTTAACGAGTGTGAAGCCGCGGCGGCATCTTGTATAAAAATCGCTTTTTAATATTGTTATAGTGTAAACAAATTGTTGTCAGTAAACGTTATGAAAAACTGTCATGTGCCTATGTATTTCATCTCAATGCTCTCTTTGACAAGGTAAACAGAGATAGTAGTGTAATAACTTTTTTCATTCAGAAATATTCGAACCCTTGTACCTGACGACATAGTTCTGCTATATTAGCTTCATAAATTCCATAATTTTAGGAGGAAAACAAGCAAAACACACTTTTTTCAAAAAATTATATAACCGCCTTCAAAAACTAAAAACCCAAAAATAACTAAAATTTCGGAAGTCGGTGAGCAACACAAATTGACTGGCAGAACAGAAGCCAACGACTTCCGAAATTTTAGTTATTTTTGGGTTTTTAGTTTTTGAAGGCGGTTATTATTTTTTTGAAAAAGTTTTATTTATTACTTGTTAGTGTCGACTCCCAATGTAGATATAGAAACTTGAAGAAAAAACACACATCGTCTATGAATATTCGTCAATTTTTTTTGTTCCTTGGTGAATTTTCGAGAACCACTGAACCGATCGCCACAAAATTTATATGGACTACCCTAATCATGACTTATCAAACAAAAAAAGAACCATCAAAATCCGTTTACAATTGACGGAGATATCGCGTAACAAACATACAAAAAAAACAAAAAAAAAAAAAAAAAAGAACATACAGACGAATTGAGAAACCTCCTCCTTTTTGAAGTCGGTTAAAAATAATAGCTTTCACAATTTTGCCAAGGGTTTTTGTAATATTCCTTATGAGTTTTGACTCTGCTACTACGAAGCCCAAGCGTTAAAAGTTAAATAATAGTACCATTGTTCTAGTGCTCTACTGGACAAATGCCTCTTCTCATTCAGAAAAGGTCGAGCATAGATCACTACTCTTTTCATAGCGCCGTAACAAGAAAAGAAAAAGAAGAAGCCCCGTGCTACCTAAAACACCTTAAACCGTTGGCCCGGTGGTCACACGTAGAACTTTTACAACTGTTATGGATAGCCAGAAAGTCTGAAAATCAGTCTTACCAAGAGGCACAGTGATATTCGGTGCATGCTAAACATTTATATTCAGCTGCATCCAGTACAATGGCAGTCGATCCTAACAAAGTTGAGAAAAAATCTAGAAAGATTGGCCCCACCAAATTTCAAAGCAACAGCAAAAGTAATTCAGAAACTCAAAAAGATAAAAAAACAAACAAAGGCAAAACAAACGAAATAGAATATTTATTTCTAAATAAACAAACAAACTTGAAATTTCAAAGCCAACAAACAAAGCTGCAAAACCCAGAATACCGCAAAGCATTCGGAAAATTCTAATTAAAATTATCAACTCTCGGTTTAAGACCGCGGCACGAGAGCAAAGCGAATCAAAAATAAAATGTACTGCCGACTCTAAATAAAATGTACCGCTGGCTCTAAATCCCGAACTCATAACCGCAGAATTCGAGGAAAATGGCAATTTAATTAAGTTTAGTTTATCATTATTGTTTAGTCCATCGAGCTTATTTCATTCATAATTAGTGGTTGAGTGGAAAGAGGGTCTCCGTCAAATTGCGTTTTATATCGTGGCCTTGTCAGGAGATTGGAAAATATGGCTTCCGAGTTTGTGGGTTTTAATTCTGCTCTGTACCACGTAAAGGCAAATGCGTTCGCCACACTGAGAAGGGTCGAGCATTGATCACAACGCTTGTTCAAGACTGATTAGCTGTGATGGAATGAAAAGAACTAAACTTTCTTAGCTTGAAAATTCTAAGTATTGACTATAGAAATTGTACTTCATTATTGGGCACTCTAGTACTTTTTTGCATTAAGTAATTAATGTTATACTTAGTACTTATTTTTTTTTTCCCATCAATTGTAGTTTTGTGTTTATTTAACTGAGACCTTTTTTTTGAGAACTAATTAATTGTCAATGTAAGTAGGTAAAAAAGAACATGCAAGAAACTCCACGGACACTTTTCACACAGTTTACGGTTCCAGTTTCATACAGTATTAGTTAGTTAATACGTTTTGCAAAACGGTACAGCAGTAAAGCCTATGTAGGCTTGTCGCTAGTGGTGTCGTGATTTCAGTCAAATTGGTTTCAAAGTCAATTTCGATGGTAATCACGGCCTCAAGGCAGTGGTCGGGTCTCCGTATTATTTCAAGTTAGGTACTCGGCTACCGTTTTGTCTATTAATTATCTTTGGAGCCAAGCTTCGGAATAGAACTTGTAGATTTTAGAGTGAGTGGGAAGGCAAACGAAATTGTATGACGTTTGTTGGTTAATATCTCTTGTAATACTACCGTTTGATTGGTAAAAACTGTGTAAGAGTAAAATCTCTATCACATTATATGCAAGTATATTAACAACACAGTAAGACTGTGTCAGTTAATATACTTGCATATAATGTTAATATTTATTTTAAATTAGTTAACCCAAACTTGTCCAATATAATTTATAAGTATCTTGATTAACACAAAAAAAAACCGAAGAGAAGAGATCTTTAATTTTTATTTTATACGTAATAAGATCTAATGTTAAAAAAAATCTTATTGAATCTGCAATCTATACAATTAACTGCAACCAGATTCTTTTTTTTTTTTTGCTAATGACATCCTAAAGTGCCTTTAAAATGGTCTAATAAAAATAAATTATTTGGCTTTGACATTAACCACGCCGCCCGTTTTTTAAAATATCGATATAATATTGAAAAATCTAAATGCATTGCGCTTAAAAAAAATCTATGACCTTAGGTGTTGCCAATAAAAAATATAGGGACGGAGTAAACATAACAGTCAATCACTGTCCTTATTTACTCTGACGTGTAAAGATAGTTGGATAGACCAAGTAATATTAGATAAAGATGTATTACTTGCTTAAAGAAAAAAGCAAATAAGTGCACTAAAAATATGGATTCAACTTATAAAATTGATGAAATATTTTTATGAAAAGGATTTCTTTAAGACCTGTGGGGATGTAAAAATATCATTGGGATCTGTCCTGATTTAGAAAAGCGAGAGTTTGTAACCATTAACCATCACGAGTATCGTGACTGATTAATAATAAAATTTCAAACATTCAATTGTGACTTCTCAAGTAATTAAGTCATCATCATCTCCCTAGCCTTTTTCCCAACCGTGTGGGTCCTGCCAGCCTAACCGGATTCAGCTGGATACCGGTGTTTTACGTGAGCGACTGCCTACCTGACCTCCACAACCCAGTAACTGGCGACACGATACAAGTAATTAAGTATCTCCTATAAAATTATAACATCCTTACACTCATAACCATCATACAACTTCACTTCTGAACAGCGTAATTTCCGAGTTAACAAAAACTTTAAACTTTCTTATGCAATCCGACAATGAATTTTCCAGATTACTCCGGTTCGAACCAGTTAACGGCGGATTTCAGCGGTAACGTTATATAAATGTGGGGATTATCCTTTACTCACAACGCGTAATTGTAGTACGCGAGACGATACAATCGTTACACATTGTGAACATTCAATTGCGCGGTAATACGACTTTGGAAACAGGCTTGAGAAATGTTACTTATTTGCTGCTGAATTTCCTGTATAGTTTCTTGGTTTAAAGAGGTTTTTTGGGTTTTTTAGAGAAAATTTATTTTATATATTTATTCAAACTTATGCACATAATAATATTACAATGGCGACCTTAATGCCTTAGGCATTCTTTACCAGTCTACCCAGGGTGGTGCAGAGATTACAAGGTAGGTGCACTAATAAAATAGGAGAATACAACCTAAAATAGAAAAAAATAGACATAATTACCTACTTATTTATATATTTATATACTACTTAAATAAATATAAATACATACATACATACATACATATAAAACAAAGAATGTAGTGACTGTCAATAGACTCTGCTCATATATATTTGAAAATGAATCCTCAATTTCCGCTTGAATCCATAACGGCTATGTCCGTCCTGATATCGAGAGGAAGCGCATTCCAGAGAAGAAGAAAATTGGAAGGAGAAGAAAATTGTAGAAAGAAGAAAGTTATTTGACCAAAATTATTTATTTATTTAAACTTCGTGCACAGATGTACAAGGGCGGACTTAATGCCCTTAGGCATTCTCTACCAGTCAACCCAGAGTAAAGGAGATTATAACATGGCAGAATAAAGGTCATAGCTCATTAGAGCCACCCGGCAGCCACTTCCGCACCCGACTCGCCTCCTGCGGCTAGTATTCTTTATATGGACTTGTATGGGCATGCGCTCACTATATCAACTCCGTAGCGTCACCGGATCGCCTCGTTATAAGGCGAGTCGGTGCGGAGTGTTTGCCGGGTGGCTGTAATGAGCTATGACCTTTAATAAACACAAACACGCAAATCTCACGCATCTAGCATGAGATTTGACGTAGTTGGTTTTTATGGAGTATTTTGCGCACTATGAAGTGATTTTTTAAAAATTCAACTCTTTTATTAGTGTTTTGTGCAGAAACTAGCTTACCGCCGCTTGGATATCAAAACTTCCGACTATTAAATTCTTTCATCTCACTCCCTTTAACAAATACTAGTAACTTCCTTTCCCTGTTGCGGAATGTTTATAATATTACCGTGAACCCTGAACATAAAGGGCAATCGAAGAACATGAGTGGGTTTTAGTCAGTAAAAGTCTGACACGCCGCTCCCGCCGCACCCAGGACGGGAGCAGTCATTGGATGATTTCCCACTGACCAAAAAAAAAAACTTCCTTTCCCTATTTTACTTCTTTAAGGTTGGAATTTCTAAAAAGTTTTTAAATCTCAGCGGAGCAGAAGTTTGGGCTGTGTGTTTGTATATCACTCAGTCAGTCAGTTTACTAAATATACATATAGATGGTCGGAACCCGCAAGAAACATCTACAATCTTCTGTATACCATGAGGACATGGGCTACATTTTAATCTACGATTACAACAAAACGCACGAAGACGCAATAAAAACCTAGTATAGAATAAAACAGCTTTATCTTTTAAATCCCTAGGTAAAACGTCGTCTAAGCAAAGCGTCTAGTTTTAAGTTTTAATCTAAATCTGTTCGAACAAAGACTCGCATTGTTAAGCTTAGCTCAATCCTTTGAGACACCTTCACATAAATATTTGTAAAGGAATTGTAAAGCGGTATGAACAAGCTTGTAGATATCTAATCTATATAAATAAAATGAATTGATGTTCGTTAGTCTGATTAAAACTCGAGAACGGCTGGGCCGATTAAGCTGATTTTGGCTTCCAAATGTTTGTCGTAGTCCAGGGTAGGTCTAAACGGTGAGAAAATAAGGAAAAATTACGAGAAAGATAGAGTAAAACAACAATTTAATTTTCCAATATAAAAGTTGTCCATGTTCTGTTGGATGTCGTTGTCATAGTAACCGGCAAATCAAGTGTCAAATTCAAGTGTTACAATTACAACCATAGAGGTTACAACCCGTCAACCTGACACAAGTACAGACTATAATGTTTAATTGTTTTCAAAAGACGCAAGGGAATCATTTTCATAAAATTAAATCCAAATCATGCAAATAATTATAGGTTACCAGTAACTCATGAATAAAAAAAGTAAAACAAATAATGATTTTTATATGGTATTGTTGTATGTCATCTGTCAAGTGAGATTACGTTTGTATGTTTACATATTTTGTTATTTTCAAGAATTTTTAAGTAAAAAGTGAAAGAATGACTACCAAATCACCGCGGTCACAATCCAGAAGCACTGTTTATAACGTCTACTGATAAATCTGTAAAGAAGAAGGTTGTAGCTTACACGCAATTTTCGATTTTAGACCGTGTGCCTCGCCAAGGTTGATACTTTGTTTCATATCCATATGAGTTCAACATTTGTATATATATTAGGTACGTACCACACAACTTGGCTTATTACAGGGTGTGTAATAGTGCTACACACGAATTATTGCAGAAGGCAGATGAAGAAGTCAGTAGCCTTGGTGTCAGATTCATATGAGCCGCCTATAAACGTTTAACTTGCTTTATATGACGATCACTACCATAGCCATAATCTTGACAAAGTACAGCATCATTTTTTTTACGGCAATAAGGTTGAATCAAACTTGCAATGCCCTAACCAAACTGGGATACTAATAACAAAGCGAAATACCATTTCTTTCATCTTTGTTGTGTAAATAAAGTACTTATATTATAATGATTGGTTTTATCTTAATTTATTTTATACTAGCTTTTGCCCGCGTCTTTGTTCCCATTCCTGGGGGATTTCCGGGATGAACACTACCCTATGTTCTTTCTCGGGTCCCAGACTATATTTGTACCAAATTTAATCAAGTCGGTTCAGTGGCTTAGGCGTGAAGAAGAGACAGACAGACAGACAGACAGAGTTATTATTGTGTCTTATACTGATATATTTTATAACCTATATTTCTGTAAAGTTTTATCAAAATCTGTTCAGTCGTTTTTGCGTGAAAGAGTAACAAACAAAAATACAAAAAAAATCCTCTTTTTTAATATTAGTATTGTTATAAAACAAAAAGTCTAATATTTTTTAACCGACTTCAAAAAGGAGGAGGTTCTCAATTCGTCTGTATGTTCTTTTTTTTTTGTATGTTTGTTATGCGATATCTCCGTCAATTGTAAACGGATTTTGATGGTTTTTTTTTTGTTTGATAAGGCATGATTCAGGGGTGGTCCCATATAAATTTTGTGGCGATCGGTTAAGTGCTTCTCGAAAAATTCACCAAGAACAAAAAAAATTGACGAAATATTCATAGACGATGTGTGCTTCGGCATCGGTTGTAGAACAAGTCAGAGTCGACACTAAAAAGTATAAATAAAAACTTTTTCAAAAAAATAATAACCGCCTTCAAAAACTAAAAACCCAAAAATAACAATAATTTCGGAAGTCGGTGGCTTCTCTTCTGCCAATTAATTTGTGTCGCCACAGTCTTCCGAAATTTTGTTATTTTTGGGTTTTTAGTTTTTGAAGGCGGTTATTATTTTTTTGAAAAAAAGTTTTTATTAAGGAGAAAATACATGTATCAAAACATTTTAATCCTTTTTTCCCAGTGTTGCTGTCATCATATTTAATTTACCATTTTTGTCATCAGTTACTGGTACACCTATTATAGTTGGTTTTATTGGTAAAAAATATCTAGATTTAAAATATTTATTTATTAAATAATGGTGCTTTTAATATATTTTTTTTGTTTCTGTATGGCCATTCTGGACAATTTTCCCTACCAGAAAAACCACACATGATAGTTGTTCAAAAACAAAATTATTATGAGCCCATTTCATAAAGTGTCCTTTCAACAATCTTTTCGTCGAAAGTTAAGGGACAGTGACAATGACAGTATTGCCAGATTACTAAACAGCTATTAGGCCGCCCCTAAACACAACACTGCCACATTATCACAATCCAGATTGTGATAATGTGGCGAAATCGATACAAATCTTTTATGAATAAAGGTGATATAGTTTAAATAAAGTTTACATTGATAGGTAAGTGATACGAAGTTCACCGGGTCATCTAGTTTAATATAAAATTTTAAGGTTCAGTTGAAAACCACCGTCAGGCAACGTAGTTGTCTGGCGTTTTGCTGAACTAGTCCTATTTGGCGCAGCCGCGAGACAAGCAGTGTTTTTTTCTTTTTGTACTGTTTAACATGGGGTTTTCAAAACTGTGTGTACTAAATAAAAAAAAATCGTTTTTCTTAATTTTTTTTTAATTTTTTATTTTAAATCACAATATTGGCGTGAATAAGACCAACCATCCAAGTGTGAGTTGGACTCGCGCACCAAAGGTTCCTTACTAGAGGTTGCAAAAATTCGATAATTTTAATTTTCGAATATTCGAATATTTTTTCAGTGCTATTCGAATTTTATTCGAATATTAAAAAAAAATAAAAAAACAGAATATCAGCGTTTATTGCTTTAGGAACTATATTTTTATGCAGATAAGTAAACCTAGCACAATAATTATTTACTTATTCAACAAAATTTTAAAACAATTAAACATGAAAATTTTAATCAAAACAATTATATTATTGTTTATATATAAATTTAAAAATCTCTCTCGGTAATAATAAAAACATAATAAATGTCTTTCTCTCTATTAACAAGAAAGAAAGACATTTATTTTGTTTATAATAAAACAAAAAGTATCACATACATACGTAAATATGTCGTAAAAACGTTACAGTATTATATTCATAATATGCAATATTACACTGAAAAATCAGATTCATCAATTATAATTCGGAAATAAATCAGATTTACCTATTATAACATTTTTAAACAAATTTAACTCTCCTGTTAATAATAAGAACAAAATAAACATCTCTCTCTCGCTCGTTAATAATAAAAAGAAAAACTATCACATGTCACTAAAAAATCAAACTACCCCGGTCACGAGGGAGTGTGGAGTCGACGAGGGATGTCGTGCGGTGTTCCACAGGGATCGGTCCTAGCGCCGCTCCTGTGGGACATTGGGTACGACTAGGTGCTGCGCGCCGACCTTCCCGAAGGTGTCAGCGTAGTGTGCTACGCTGACGACACGCTAGTCCTAGCGCAGGGAGGGTCGTTCCAGGCGGCGGCCGACTTGATGTCAAGGGGTGTTGAGACAGTCGTGGACAGGATCCTGCAGCTGTGACTTGAGGTGGCCCTGCACAAGTCATTTCATGTATAGTGTCATGTGTTTTCATGACCCTCGGCACCTGCCACCTCAGTGGTCTCAGATTACGATGGGATGAGTTCACATCGGTGTCGAGTCGACGATAAAGTACCCGGGACTTGTCCTCGACAAGCGATGGAACTTCACGGAGCACTTCCGACGTTGGGGCCCCAAACTGGCGAAGGCCGGAGCCGCCCTCAAGCGGCTCCTGCCCAATCTCGGTGGCCCAAACGCCTCCTGCCGGAGGCTCTACACGGGATCGTGCGGTCCATGGCCCTCCACGGGGCTCCGGTGTGGGCGCCCAATCTAGCCACGGCTCCGGCCCGGCTTTTGAGGGCGTCCCAGAGGGTCATGGCCATTCGCATGGTGCGGGGATACCGCACGGTCTCCTGTGAGGCGGCATGCCTCTTTGCCGGCGTCCCACCGTGGGATCTGGAGGCAACAGTCCTTGCACACACGTACCAGTGGCGCGTGGAAGTGCAACGTCGGGGTGAAGTTATCGCGGCACGGCTCACGGAGCTCCGGCGAGATCTCATGGCGGAATGGAGACAACGACTGTCGCAACCTAGTGCTGGGCACGCCGTAATAGCGGCGGTAAGACCCGATCAGATTTACATTATTATAAAATTCTTAAATAAATTTTAAGTCGTTCTCTCTCCTTAATACTCGTAATAAAAAAAATAAAAGTATCTAAAATCACTTCAAAAAAGACAATGCATCACTTTACACATAAATAACAACGTGTTCTGTAAGTGACAAAATGGCGTCGAGTCAAGCAGTGTTGCCAACAACAATTTTCAAGTTCTATTAACATAGACTATTAAACTGATATTTTTTTTGGGGATATTCGAATATTCGAATAAATATTTATTTACTATTCGAATATAAATTTGGAAAGAGTATTCGAATAATTCGAATATTCGATTGCAACCTCTATTCCTTACCATTATGGGCAACAATTGGCGAAAAATCACGTTTTTTGTAGGGGGGTTGTCCCATTAAAACACTTATGTAAAGAACTTTATTTCACATACATACATGATTTGAGACACAATAGAAGCACAATAGCAGCCCAGCAGCTTCAAAGGATGGTGAATGGGTGCCTCTTATTCTTTTGCTCAAAACCTTCTGAACAGATTTTGATGAAATTTTAGATGTAATAAAGCTTATAAATCAATAAAACATCACGCTATGTCATACGGGAACAGACAGCTAGTTATAAATATAAAGGAACACGCACAGGTTTGACCTTGGTTTTATTATATCACCTTCATTAAATCAGTGAATGGATTTGCGTACATTAATTTTGCGTCAAATCAGACTTTCTAACAAAATTGTTAGTACCAAATTGGCTCTGTGTAATCAGAGTAATGTCGTAATAAGATTAATTACGTAATTTGTTTCAATGTCAGATCTTAATTACACGTGCGACTATAATTTTCCTAATTGCTTAAAGTTTTATGCTTATGAAAATGACTTTAATTGGATCGTCTTCCTGACACCTTTATATTTCGCGCTGCTCCCTCATAATTCTTATACTCTACTACATATCTAAAATTAAGAAACAGTAACAAAAGTATTTAATTAAATAACTTAATAAACGTTATAAACTTCAAACAAAGCCTTATTTTAAACATTATAAACAAAGCGTTTATTGGTTAATTAACATACATTTCAATTAATTTATTATTAAATCACCGTTTACTCAAATAAGAAATATCTTTATTTCCACAAGCTCCAATTGACACGATTTCAAATATAAATTTAAATTATCATAGGTCATTAATTTTGTTATGTTTTCATTATATAATTTCAACAATCCCTGGATTTATGATTAAATTATATTACTTCATAAAGATTTTAATTTTCGGAATCTATAATAACAGCTTGTCTATTAAAATTAAAATTAAAAATGAATTAAAATGAACTTTAATTTGTTATGTATAACACTTTTACACGTCAATATTTTGTTTTTTTTTTTTATTTTAATCGAACGATGAAGCCGGTGTTTCGTAACTGACTACTCTGAGAAGAAACATTCGAAACAAACTCAGAGGTAAAGTCTCTTTTAAAGTCCATGCAATTGTATTGGTCAAATTATGCGAGGATCATGAAGGTTAATGACTGATGTGCTTTCTTGATGAGAAAGGTACACAGATTTGAGTGGACCTGTCCAGACAGTGCAAGCATTTGTCAGCAATCGTTTAGCTCAACTTAAGACGTAAGGAGCCTAACGTATTGACGAACAATACCAAAGTAAGGACATTTGGGTAGGCCGCATAACTACTCAAACTGTCAGTCAAAGAAACTATATTAGTACATGTGTATTCTTAGGATAATGAATAACCCCCATAATCCTCACACTCACAAAAAAAGAAATTGTATATAAAAATAATATCATACTTGAAGAAGTACAAATCAATGTCAAGAATACAAAATAATCATGTCAATAAATATGAAATTTATACATAAAAATATAAAAAAGGAAAAAAAAATACTTGAAAAAGTACACATTAATGTCAAAAGTACAATAATAATTAGCATGTCAATATCGTACGACTTCCTTATTTATTGTGGCATTTCTTTATCATGACATTTGGGTCACGTTACTGAACACACAACGCACATTTTTGTATGAAAATCTGACCCACCAAAAAATCATCTGTAGTCAACTTCAAAGCTTCTCAAAACCTTACAACTATCATCTAATTGACAATTTTTCTACAAGAAACTCAATCTAACCTCGTACATTAACGTAAACGAGTGCCATCCGCATCACAGTCACAGTAGAGGATTATCCTATGGCCTCTGATACAATGAAACAAAATTGGATAAAAGGGACTCGCACTTTGTATCCCGAATCTATTGAAGCACTATCCACTACACATTATTGTCAGGATTATGTCAGAAAAGTTTCACAAAGACTGGCCTTTACGTTAAGCCCATTGTCGTAAGTTAATAATACGTTTCGAGATAAGTAATGTATTTGATGAAGGAAATCTTCCTTTTATTTATTCATTAATTACTCTTCTAGTAATTATTTTTCGCTTATACACGTGCTTGTTTTTCTCTTGGATAATAATAAATTATTTATGTAATGCCTTCCCTTGATCGATTTTTGAAAATGGGTCTAATCTCATTTTTATTCACAATGTATAGACTTAGGGCGTTGTTTGCATAAAAATTAGAAGGATATACGTGTTGTACGGTGTTTTATCCATAACGTACCTACCTATGTAAATATTAAACATATTAAGGCCCGTATTAATAGACGTTACTCAGATCAAAACTCGTACTTGATGCCAAGCTTAAGATCTTGTTCGTATTAATAAACGAGTTTGAAGTTGAGCTCAAGTTACGGATTAGGTGTACGTCATCAGCTGAGTGTAGACTGATTAATAAACGAAACTTGACACTTTGTGATTTGTCACGTATTCGTTCACATCAAGTACAGCGCAGTGAGTAGCTAGCTGATCTTGGTAACTGAGATGCGTTTATTAATTAGCTACGATCTTAAGCTCCTGTCATCGCAATAATCCGGTATCAAAATGATATTGCACTTCAGATCGTATTTGAGTAACGTCTATTACTTAATACGGGCCTAAAAGAAGCGTTATAAATAATATAAGGCTTTTTTTCATTTGTATACGTCAACATAGGTAATATTCTTTTGAACAGCCTAAGTAACTACGTTACTTGCTTTAAGTTGATGCAATAAACTTTTAATTTTGTTTTTTTTAATACCTAATAACAACAAGTTACGCGTTTAAAACCGGACAACTGACAATGTGACTTTGCTGAATTTCGTTTAGAAAAACTAGTAAGGCGTTAGGACCGGTTGTCATTAGTAATTCTTTGACATCGGTGATTAGAAACCAGAAACACTGCACACAGTCAGATTACTTTCTTGTTACCCAGCCACTGGGTTACTTTCTTGTTACCCAGCCACTGGGAGGTCTGATAAGCATGCGGCGGTGACCTCTCGCGTCCGGCGCTGGTTCAGGCCATGCTTCAGGGCGAGACGGAATGGGATGCCGTCGCCTCCTTCTGCGAAGCAGTTATGCTAGTGAAGGAAGCGGCGGCGCGCGAGAGGCAACGACGAGCCTCTCGCCCCGGACTAAGACCCAGGCGAAGACGTCGAGAGTCGCAAGACGACTACCGGCCACCGTAGGCGCGGTTCTGCGGATGGCGAGCGATGGGTAGCTCGCCGCCCGGCTAGGACCAGGACCGCGTAGACGGCGCGTTTTGTTCCACGCGCGCCTCAAAGAGAAGGAGTCAGCACAGGAAGGGGCTCAACAGGGCCAACGCCTGCCGGGGTTGCGGAATGTTTATAATAGTTACCGTGACCTCGGAACATAAAGGGCATTCGAAGGAACATGAGTGGGTTTTAGTCAGTAAGAGTCTGACACGCCCTCCCGTCGCACCCAGGACGGGAGCAGTCATTGGATGATTTCCCACTCACCAAAAAAAAAAAAAAAGGTCTGATAAGCATTTTTTCCATGTAAAACAGTGTTACTCAGCTAGATCCAGTTGGAAGCTGACCCTAATATAGTTGGGAAAAGGCAAGAGAGATGATTTATTTTTATTTAGTTATTCGTCTCTTGGAAAGTTCCTTTCGCCTCAGTAATGGATGACTGACCAACATTTTTATAAATTATCCCGTCTATTCCCAGCTAAGAATGCGTATGATTCATTCATTCATGGCACATGTCATTCCGAAGCCGCCATGATTTATTTCGACAACAACGGCCGCCCTTGAGTGAACTCAACCGGTTCATTCAATAACGAACGTGAGTCACCCAACTGTTTACCCGTTCATTCATTCATTCAGCAAAGTGCGCGTTGAGCTGAAAGATTTTCTGTTGTTTTTCCTGCCTGGTTCACATAGACGAACGGCGCCGAAGGATTTATTTTTCGGATTTTTCGGGTACGCGGATCATTCCTTTTTCTTCTATTTTGTGGGTGCGTAAATATCAGTGTTTTTGTAACTTCTTTGAAAGATATAACTGGCATCAGAGAACTTCTTAGTCCTATATATGAACTTACGAAAAAGTGAGTGCTTTTCTTATTAAAGTGTTATGTTAATGGGACTGGTATCAAGAATTGAGTACATTTTTATTTTTCTCATTAACTGCGTAGGTAGGTACTTCATACAGGTACATACGATACGGTATATTTGAATTCATTCGGTGAAATTTGTAATTGGTTTGTGAAGGTAAATTAATTGCTGTCCATTTTTAATGAATTCAAAAGGGCAGATTTATTTTGTGTTTAATTTCAATATAAGCAACTCGACCGTTTTTTATGGAAAGATAATTCTTTACATATAAAACGTTGATTGTATTCAGATTATGTAAGGAGGAATGAAAATAGCTTTGTCCTTCTTTGGATTTCGTGCTTAATCCTTAGTTAATTTTAATAAAACCCGTAATATAGGCGTAAAAGCTTAACAAATAGACAGACAGAAACTTGCTCAAAAATATAAACCTACGCAGAACTATGAATTGTCGAATCTCCCTTATAATATAATGTCACAAAAAACCGATTACCGATTTATGTGATCACATAACTGTGGCAAAGCCTGCAGTATGCATTCTTACCAGAATACTTTCATTAAAGATGTACATATATCGTGAGCAAGGTGACATGTTAACGGCACTGGGAATTCTATCCACTTTTATTAAATATCTTTTCAATTTTATAGAATCCTTAAAGTTCGGGTAATTCTTGTTAAAATAGTCGGTAAGGAAAACTTTATCATTCGCTTATAATACAATTAATACAACATGGCGTGTTGTAGTGTTATATTTAGCCGATTCACAACATACTTATTTAATCTCTGATACCACAACAGTCTAAACTGACCTAAAAATGATGACCTAAAAATCCTTACTAATTCTTTTTCTCATTGGTGTGCAAATACGAATTCTACGTGACTGGTTATATTAAAACTTGCATAAGCTTACATATTTTTTAAAGTTCCGACTTGAAAAACACTAGAACAACTCCAAAATTCAGTAATACATCCCAAACTGTATATAATTTTCGTGCAATTTGCAAACAGGGCACGTAGATGACTCTCCACAAGGGACCATAGACCGAATGCAATTCTGTCGTCTCCGCATTTATTTAAACCATTCGTTCTTTTTTCCACCGTTTTTTGGGTCGTTTTAGCGAGTCAGGAAATGCTATAACTAAAATTGATTAAAGTTTTATCCTTATCTTTGAACTTTTGTTAGAAAATTGCTGTAGCTTATCCTCTTTCAGGAAATATATCGAATTACCAATTGGCCTGTATAATTATTGTGAAGGAGAAATGGTTTACAATTTCTTGATTACGTATCTCGAGCTTACGTGAAAGGAAGAACGAAAATATCGATAAATTCACTGATTATACAAATATTGATCAAGCAGAGGCTATAGAATATTCATATTGGCAGGTAACCAAATCACCTTAGCTACCCAAATCAATATTTTTATTTTCGATGTCTTGTAGCAGTGGACAAAGAACCAACCGTGGATGTATTTGCAACTGACTAAAATCTTTGAACCTTTGATACCTAGGTTGTTGCGCCAAGCCGTTTGAAAATGAGCGTGTTTTAATAAAATGTGTTTGTATAGAGTCGTGGTGGGTTTAGAGGCACGAGAGCGAGCGCAAAGTGTAAGCGTCCTGACTAATAGGAAAGAATTAATGAAAACTTATTAATTCTATTATTAAAACCCCAAAAGCAGGTCAAAGTCTGAAAATGGATGGTGTGACACCCTCATGCCTCAAAGAGCATAAACAATGACGAACAATCCATAAGACTTATCTGTACACCTAGCTGAAATGGGACCCCTTCCCCGCTTTCCCGCGCGTTCGCTTCGTTCGTTTAGTAGCAATAGCATTCCGTCAGCATTACGTCACTGCGCTCAGCGCTTTGTGCACCGTTAAGTCGACGAGTAGTAAATCCTTTGGGGCTGCGTCCGATTTCTCCTCAGTATCGGAATATAAGAGTGAAGCAAAATGGGACGCATTTCAGTGTACTTGAGTAATCTCCTTTAAAATTCCCTGCTGTGGTCAAATTCGGTCTGGAGGGTACTAAGAGGAGGTTGCGGAATAGTTCTAATAGTTACCGCGGCCCGGATTAAAAGGGCAACCTAAGGAGCAAGGGTGGGCTTTAGTCAGTAAAAATCTGACATGAATTTTTGTGCGGTACAGGAGAAATATCCGTTATGACACATTCTTTTTAAATATATCTAGAAAGAGTTATTTCAATAACGTTTTATGACGAAAACATAAAAGCGTATTGACGTCTATGCAGTAAGTTTATTCACGTCATTCAAACTTCATAATGTCCTGTTGTTATTGGAAAATAATAAAAATTGTATGTCGTGCTACGTTCGGCGAAGGAATTTCACGCTCGCACTGTGCGCATACGCCACCCACACATGTATTCGTCACTCGTTTGTCATTGTGTGAGTTTCTGGCAAACAGAATATCGATATTGTTTTTTGTTGTGAACTGAGATGCGACTGTCTACCAATTTATTTGCTACAACTTCGTAACCTAATAGTGATAAATATGATAATAATATTATTTTGTCCGTATATTTAACAATTAACGCGGTTTTACACGCGTTGTGTTAGCTTACTGCTCCACTCCCGTGAGTCATAGCGTGATGTTATAGCCTATGTTTTTCTGGTTTACTTGAAGCCATATAACTGTAAAGTTTTATCAAAATCCATTCATTAGCTTTTACGTTAAAATGTAACGAACATCCACACGCATCCAGATATACACACTTTAGCGTTTATTATATTAGTAAAGATTGCTGGGCAAAATCTCTCTCTAAGAGAAGTCCCGTGCGTTGATCACTGGGTATGCTATACTTTACTACTAATTTACACTTCTTTTGGTAGATCAATACGCGTTCATTCTCTTGAAGGCAACTAAATGAAATGTTTGGCCAAACACTGTCTCTTAAGACACAGGTCTCCTAGTTTAAGAGGCAGGGTATATAATTTTTGGTTATATTCAGTTAAATAATTTGTGTGTATGACCTACCTACCACCTTATGTCTAATCTGTATAATTACTTTTGGTAAATAAATATTTTTATTAAAAAAATAATACTTATTGACCATCTCAGAGTTACATTAGGACTTGTATAATAATTATAATTATAAGACTTGGTTTCCTCACGATGTTCCAATTCTTCACCGATGCCAAAAATGTTCAAGATAAACTGTCTACCTGTTTATGCTAAATTAATATAAGTCAGATATTATTGTCTCCATACAAAAAACTTACACCGGTCACATTTTTAAAATCTTCAATGAAATACGTCATGCAAATCCATGCCAACTTTCTAAGAATTATGACGATTACAACTGAATATTATTTTAGAAAACTACTTGGAAACTTGTTAATATCGGTAAAACGACTAATAATACGATTAGCACCTAATAATAAATGTACGAACTCATTCATGAAATAAAGCTTAAAAAGAGCTTTTCGAACAAAATTGTTCGCAAGAAAAACTTCGCTCAGTAATTTTCCCGATTATTCAAATTTCAAACGTGGAATTCCATCGTCATCCATGTTTGCTTCATTCATAAACGCAGCGCGCATGCAACGAGACTGATTCCAAATTCAAACAAGGCTCAAGGTTGCCAGTTCCAATTTCTTTGAATCGATTATTTTTGGTGTGACTTGCAATCGAAAACTTTTGTCATCCACTCGGAATTCATTCGCGATTTATTAAGAATCCCAACTTTTCCGAGCAGTGGAATGCTATTTACAGAGTACGGTCGGAGTTGAATATTTACCGTTTAAATGTTCTTACGTAGTCACATATCTGTACGGCTGCATCATTGCTGCTATAAATACGCTGATAGTGCCCGTAAATAGATTGGTACATTATAACAAACACCTCGGTGTAATAAATACATAGGAAAATTTTATGCAATGCTTCCGCTTCAATATCGTCATCAGCTGGACTGATATGATGATGGTATTACAAAGCATTCCAAACAATTTTTGGCTATTTTGCAAAAAAAAGTTTTTATTTGACATGCACAGCCTGCCAGCTCTATGTTACGACAAAAATCTGGTATTCTCACCTCAGCGTTTACTTAATTTCAAAGAAGGAATTGGCTTTAAAGTATACTATTTCCGTGGAGTTCAGGAATTTCACCTTCAACGACATTCAACGACTTTTGTTTTCGTTCATTCAGTTGGCGCAAAAATTATATAAATGAATGAGTGTACTCAGTACATAGTACTATTAAATGCGTCATAATATTGGATAGTGAACGTATTTGCATTTTGCAGATGCTTGTGCACTTTAATGCCAACTCAAATATTGGTGATGTGGCAAATAATTAATAAGTAAAGTTATTTTTTTTGTTATTTTTAACTTTTTGCAAACAGTTTTTTTTTTTGAGAATTGTTGTAAGGATTTATATCTCATAAATATTATTAAAAAAAGTTGTGCCTGACTCTTTAATTACATTTGAACCTATTTAGGTCGACCGAAAATTTTGCCTTTGCAGACATATTTATTGCCTTCCTAATAGTCTCCAGTTATAAAAAAAAAATGTATTATTGTCATAATGACATTGTTAAGTGCCTTCATTAACCATGTTTCTTTCCTTGTTTCAGGCGACAACTGTACCTCAACACACCACGCTGCCGAAATGACAGGGCCCTTATGATATTCCGACTGGCAACCCATTCATAAACATTATGCCATTTTAGTAATAATGTGTCAAATTCTAGGGTAGCAATGTATAACTAAATGTTTTGATACAAAAAATATTACATTTACGCTTTAAATTTTGTTTCGCAAAGTTTATTTTAGTTCCAAAAAGATAAAACAAAAAAAAAAGCGACCATAAATTTTTATACCACAATAACTAAACGAAAACAGTGCTTGTGTGTGATTTTGTACGTGATATAAAATGACGGTGTGCCATTAATTGCGCCAGCTTCCGTTCATATCCGACTGAGTATATATCGGCGGGAAAATCGTGGGGTGAGCCAAAATGTCGTCGCGAACGGGGCAGCGTGGAACGTCAGTTGCGACCAGCCAGCGGAAACACCGCTCGCGGTCCACCACGAGATACGACATGGAGAAGAAGCCGAAGAAGAAGGACTTCAGGACATCAGGCACCACCAGCCTGGTGTCCATCCCCAACAGCATCAAGCTACCCATGCTCAACAGTGGCCTCATATCGCTTGGTGAGTTTTTTAACCAAAAAGTTTTAATTTATTTTTATGTTGCCATTAAAAAAAGGAATTGCACAAAATTCGATTTCGGAACGCAACACATTTTTGTATGTGTTCTATTTTTTTAAACAATTAATTTTTTATGCATTTTTTATTTGCGTTGGTAATCATATTTACTTTTCGATTTCGATTTAAATGCGGAATGTGTTTGTGTTTTTTCACATGTAACCAAAATTACTTTGTATTTCATGAAAGGTAGTTCTTTATTGTGAATTGCGTTTTGATGATTTTCCAAATAAACTGAATTGAGAAACTGTAAATACCTAACTAATAGGTGATCGCTAGAAATGATTATTACATTTATAAATTAAAATGATAAAACTCGTTTATGAAAGGTATTTAGTATTTCATGTTTTCATACCGACGAAAAATAAAAACGAAACTGAACAAGCCCTAAAAACATCTAATGAACTACCTTAATAACTACTTACCATCTTTTATATTACAAAATGAACTTTGAAATAATTGCAAACCAGTATATTTTGCCATGGTAACACAATTCTAGTAAATATTTGACGAAATACTTAGGCAAACAGTATTTTTTCAAAGTTTATCTGTTACACAAACGTCAGATGACTACATACTAAGCTTAGGAGCTTATCAGAAAGCATTGTTTTTATTAAAGTATTTAAAACTGAGTATCCTGTGTGTCAATTTTGTGATTATTTTCACTTAGTCAATAGTCTGAATTTTGTTAATAAGCATTTACACTTGTTAGAACTATTGTTTCTACTTGGAGTTCAAAGTATTGTGTTTCTTGCTAATTCTTCTTCGCGATATTTTGGAACTGACCTCTAGATTCATTTCTTTTTACTTTGATGGCATCATCATCATCAGCCCGTAAGCTTCTACTGTTGGACATTTGCCTCACCTAACTTTTTCCACAACGCTTCTATGCCGCTTGTTACCAACGGTTGGCTGCAACCGTGACAAGGCAAAATGGCCTTGTCCACCTGGCGCGAAACCGTTCTATGGTGCGCTTGGCAATATTTTCAAAAAGTCTAATTAACAAAACCTCAAACTTATGACTATGTTTTGAACCGACTTCAAAAAAGAGGAGGTTCTATATTTGATTGCTTTTTTCAAGTACGTTCACTGATTTTGCTGAGATTTATCATATATTTTTTTTAAATGACCGCCTTTGAAAACTAAAAACAAAAAAAAAGTAACTTAAAATTTGAAAATCGGTGCGATGTAAAACAAGAAACTGAACAGGGAGTCGCAGGCTTCCGAATTTTCCGAAAGTTATTTTTTTGAAGACAGATATTATAAAAAAAAAGCTTTTGTATACCACGATAACATATTTTCTGAAGGGGTTATCTTCTTTGCTGCTGAATATGCGTCATTAGTATACATCGTCATCGAAACAATCTCATTTATAACAATAGTCAAGTGCGAAGTGCTATGAAGAAAAATAAGCACTCAATTTGCACGTTATTCTCACCGCGGAAATACCAACGAGTAACAAAAACAATTCATGGTAACAAGACGACCGCGAATGATAAATAATTCTAGAAAAGCTTTGTATAATTGTATAAATAAGTATATATGCATAAAGCAAATAACCTTGAAAGAAAATTTTTGCGAAATTAAAGTATTTGTATGATGTAAGCCTTCGTTTGCTTAAAGATCGACGGTGGGAATTTCAAAATCATAAGTTTTTATTTATGTTGCCAGTTAAATAATAAACTTAATTTGACGTCAACGTCAAATAAACTACGGCATTTTTCTTTTTTATTAAAAAAAGCCTAAGTAGTCCATAAAGTTACATTTGGACGCATAGCCCAAAAAAATTACATTTCAATAGAATATAGGTAACCGAAACTAATGTACAATAAAGCCACCTATTTCACTTATAAGTAAACTAAATCTCAAGTGACTTTAAGCAAACTATTTAGTAATCTGTGCTTTAAGTATGAAACCATAATGGGAAAATATCTACGCATTATCTAGTTAAATAACAAGTCATGCCAAAAAATATTTGGCTCTATGGAATAAACATTATGAGTTAAAAGGCGATATAATCCCACTAAAAGCTTTGTTAAATCGTTTATGTAATACCACACAACAACTGTAATCATTTTGTCGATAATATCGGCATTATCACCTCGTAATCGTCCGATAGCGAACTAAAACTGTTTGGAACAAACCTTTTTAGGGAAAACTTTCAGGTTATGACTATAACTTTCTAAAAATCAATTGCACTTAGGTATATCAAGTTTTTAAACTGATTTTTTGGTAATTTCGAGAACAAAATAGTGTAGTTATCATTAAGAAGATCTCATTATATTTATATCGAAATTCTGAACAACTATTATTAATATGGCTCTTTTTTCCAGAATTCCAAATTCAAATACTTAATCTTTTTTTATCACCCATTCCGTCTATGTCTATCTGTCAGATGGACGTCCACCTGTCAGCCAGACAAAGGCGCTTTCAATTTGGAACAGATAACAAAATTCGAATGAAAATAAAATTAGAAATAGACCTATCTACTTGGGTAAGAAACGAGCATAAATATACGTCCAAACTCATGTGCGAGTGATACGTACGAAGAACATCTCAATGGCCGTTCGGTACACATATATTTATAAATAGCATAATATATGTGGAGTGAATTTTCCACTGCGATACATCCGCCTCTGGGCACTCGAAACTCAGTGGTAACAACAAATTTATAAAGATAAGGAGAATCCAACGTTCAGTTCGGAATTCAAAATATTTATTTTTATGAATATTGTTCTCCGTTCTATTTGAATTTCATTCCGCAGTGTCTTACTTGTGGTTTTAAATAAAGAACTTCACCCAAAACTATTTATTTAAAATCGTTATTCGTGTTGAAAGTTTTCTAAGTATAATCAAATTCTCTTTGTTATCTTGATGATTGAATTTAATAATATCAATACAATGTTCAAACTTTTAGATGTTATATACATAGACATAACTAGTTGTTAATAAAACATACAATATACAGCAGAGGGAATAAACCTTCGAACACGCGTGATTCGAGACACAATAGAAAGACAATAGCAGCGCGTCAGCCGGCTGACGCTTGGTCGTCGAAAGGTTGAATAATTTTAGCTTATACACTCAAAAAAATATTTGAAACTCGTTTTAATATTATTATTTTCGTACGACTGTTCGGCAGTCTGATAGGCTGCCAGTGTCAACTCTTCATTCTAAAATCAAAATACAATCTAATAAAATAAAGTTTAAAATTACAAATGGTCTTGTAAGGTTAAACTCCTTTTTCGCCAGTATCTACAGTATATAAAAAAAATGCCCACTTGTAGAAACATTTTGTTTACTTTACTCAGTGAAAGATTCAAAGAACTCCCAAAGTAAACAAAAAAATTGAACAAAGCGTCATCAGAATAATATCACAGATTAGGCTACTTAACGTCAGATTTGATCGGTAATTGCGATAACGAAGATTAATATCTACGGGGGATGATAAATTGAATCCTTGTTACAAAGCATAAGGACTGCCAACCATGATTTATTACCGACATTAGGGATGAACTTATTACATTTTAAATATTTAAATTATACTCTAAAATGGTTAGGGCCTCCTCTTACATTTTTTCAGTTCAATGTCTAGCTTTTAAGTTGACCTCGGACATCGAAAACATCCAAAAAATATTTAACATCGGCAAGCTTAACTTGGACTTTGTCTAAAATAAATGTTATTTTTTTATTATTATTATTTTATTTATTAAACGAAAAACATATTAAAGAAAACTGGACTCATATTATTTCATTAACTCTCTTCTTTTAACTAACTAAGCAGTTTTTGGAAAATCAGCCCCTAATGGTAGGGGTTGATTTTCCAAAACTGCTTAGTATCTATGTCCTCAATTGTGCAAACATGAGCTCTTACTAAAGTTTATGTTTCGATTTTATGTCAGCCACATACTACGTTTTGCATTAAGAGTGAATATTATGTCGCATTTTATATTGTAGCCGGCATTGCGCAACAAGAGAAAAACATAACAAGATATTAACAAAATAATTGCCAAAGCCCAAAATTCTGTAAGTATTTAATGTCTTGATTGACTTTGTAAGCAGAATTTCCCAATTCCATTCGAAATTACAGAGATTCTCAAACAAATGAATCATTGCCAGAAATAAAATTAAGATAGCATAAAAAAGAAACTTCGCGAAACCATTGTCATTTCAATTTGCGTAAATCTTCCAACAATTTAGTTTATCTAAACATTATGTTTTGCATCGGCAGCGAGCAGTGCTGTACCGAAATAGACTGAAAAGGCTGTTGGCCCGCTCTAGGTCAAGAGAAATGACGCCAGTACGTGTTTGTTTACAATCTATAGCAACTATGACTGTTGTTTCACGGTTTTACGCATGTGTCATCGCCATCTTGTCCGTAGACAAATGGGTTTTGTTTCTGTTTTGTTGTCTATGAAAGGAAATGACGCGGGAAAGTTAGCCGGAATATTTTGTTCTTGGTATTTTATAACAGGGAGTTTAATACGATTTTGACCGCCTGATTTATAATTTGCAGATGTTTTTAGGCGGTGGTTACCATTCACGATCAGATCGGCCGCCATTTTGTTTTCCATCCAATGTCTAAAAAAGGTTTTACTAAATTCGGTTTAATAATTTTCCATGCTTCAATTAGCAGAAAAAACACCAATATAACGTGTGCTAAAAACAATTATAAATTAAAACACTAATCTGTTTTCTTTAAAACTTAAGCTTTAGCTATCTGTCTGTCTAAAAACGTGATAGAGTTGTTCTAAATGTGTGCTGTCATTTCGAAATTTAAAACTTAATGTTTTGTTTTTATTTCTTACCATAAATTGCTTTTTCTACGAATACATTCTCTGTAGTACTTAAAGTAGGTAGATTTAGACATAAATAACATTTAGTGGCGGTCACGTCTTGTTTGACCGGGGCGGCTGCTTTCAATTAAGCTGGGCTGTATGTAATTGATTCCGTTTTGCGACGTCATTCTGTGTTGTCTATGATTTATGACATTAATGGCTGCTTATAATTTTAAATAAAGAATAAGAGGTTAATGTACTCTTTTAAACCTTCGAATATACGTGATTTGAGACACAATAGAAATACAATAGCAGCTCGACAGCCGGAAGTCGCTTGGTCGTTAAAGGGTTATACTAATATTTTTTTTATATAACTAGAATAATTTTTGTTATTAGTATAAATGTGTAGAGTAATTTAGACTAAGTATAAAAATTTGTCAATACACTATTGCATTAGGTTCCCCTGTAATAATATTTGTATTTTGTGGTAAATAAATAAATAAAAATTATAAAGCTGAAAAGTTTGTTGGGGTGGGAAAAATATTTTTCGTTTCTTTAATAGCCCGTTTTTCGTGGAAAGCTATAACATCACGCTACGTCATGAGTAGTAACAGGTGCTGGTGAAACCGTGAAGCAGAGCTGCTGGTTATATTTAAAGTTTAGAAAGAATACTGAATATGACCTGGTAGATTATTTGTTTTTTCGGCACATATCGATATTTCACTTAACAGCAGTTAAACCTTCGTACACACGTTATTCGCGACACAATAGAAAGATAATAGCAGCCCGACAGCCGCCTGTCGCTTGGTCGTTGAAAGGTTAAATATTACTGACGTTATCTACGTTATCTACCAGATCATATTAAGCATTCTTTCTAAACTTTAAATATAATATTACATAACCAGTAGCTCTGGCTCACGGTTTCAATAGCACCTTCGGTTACTACTCATGACATAGCGCGATGTTATGTAGCTTTCCACGAAAACTGGGCTAACCTATCAACGACCAACTGATAGCCGGCTGTCGGGCTGCTATTGCCTTTCTATTGTGTCTCAAATCACGTGTGTTCGAAGGATTAAACAAAAAAAAATATTTTTCATTTCAAACCGATTTAGGTACTTCCTGGGATAAGCGCGTTCGACCACCCCAACAAACTTTTCAACTTTATAATCCATGCTAATATTATAAATGGGAAAGTGTGTCTGTCTGTCTGTATGTTTGTCTTTCTTTCACGGCAAAACGGCGCGACGAATTGACGTGATTTTTTAAGTGGAGATAGTTGAAGGGATGAAGAGTAACATAGGCTACTTTTTGTCTCTTTCTAACGCAAGCCAAGCCGCGGGCAGAAGCTAGTATTAGTATAGATTAAACGAATGAGTGTTTCAGTGTTTTTCTGATATTTTCACCTACCTCTTTGCGTAGGTAGGTTACATAACTACAGAATACTGAAGTTTTTTTATAACAGGTATTACGTACTCACAAAGAAATCTGTACAATTACGTTTCATCATATATTCCCACTTATCTCTGGCATCTCTTTCAGTTTATTATGTGAAACAACAAACTGACTTCGTGGAATTTTCTATCTAATAAGCTGAACAAACTATGTAAACAAAATATTATTTTATTTTTGCGTTTCTAAATGTAAGTACGCAATTTTGTTACCACAGAATAACAGATATCAGAAGACTCATTTACAAATAGTATTATATGGTTGGCACGGTCATAGATAGATAGAGAGAAAAAGCGTTTATTTAGCGCAACACAAGACACAATACAGGCAATGAACAAAAACATAATTAAAAAGGAGAAAGAAAAAAAAACATATAAAACGATACAAGCTAGAACCACACTATTAAAATTCGACGCCAGCGGACGCCACAACACGAGATTTCATTGGTTCGCGTGTCGGTGATGCACGAATGTGAATGCACGAGTAAATCATTATCTCTGCTTATAGGTCAGTCGAGGTACACCGTGATGGTTTTAGCTGGTAAGAGTCCGGCACACCCCTCCGTCTTGCCCAAGCTCTCGCTCTTTTTCTTATTGTAGGGAAACCCACGCTATCCCTTAGTGTGGGTTTCCCTACAATAAAAAAAAGAATTAAAAAAAATGATTAAAAATGAAAAATGATGATCTTTATTTTGTAAATAAGTTTTATGTATAACACTTTTACACGTCAATATTTTGTTTTTTTTATTTTAATCGAACGATGGAGCCGGTGTTTCGTAACTGACTACTCTGAGAAGAAACATCCGAAACAAACTCAGAGGTCAAAGTCTCTTTTAAAGTCCATACAATTGTACTGGTCAAATTATGCGAGGATCATGAGGGTTAACGACTGATGTGCTTTCTTGATGCGAAAAGCACACAGATTTGAGTGGACCTGTCCAGACAGTGCAAGCATTTGTCAGCAATCGTTTAGCTCAACTTAAGACGTAAGGAGCCCAACACTACACTACACAATTACATAGTGCAATCAATGATTAACTGCATTTGAAAAGCGCGGAAATGAAAATTAATACTGTAGTTATTTGGTTGATATTCCAAAACTGAATTGAAATGCTTGATCAAAGTACTAGTTCTTCTCTTATCTTCATAAATTAAATAAATAAATATCTTTGGACAATTCACACATGATCATCTGAACTCAAACTAAGCTCTTATACTATGGTAACCAGACAATTGATAAATTATTTAAACACAACTTAGAGAAATTATCAGTTGACTTAGTATCTAATTCTAAGTCTTTAAATACATTCCATAAAAATATACCTTAAAATATATTATTATTACTATTAACAGCCGTCTATGTCCCACTGCAGGGCAAAGGCCTCCCCTTCCTCCTTCCACTTATCCCTATCTAGAGCGGTTTCGGGCCAATCCTTGAGATGACTGTCAAGTTCGTCCCGCCATCTCCGCCTGGGCCTGCCGCGTTGCCGTTCACCGCTATGTGGTTAAAATATATAATAAGGCATTAAGTCCGCCCTTGTACGTTTGTGCATGAAGTTTAAATAAATAAATAAATATATTCCTTAAGAATATAAATTCAAATTTCAAGTCACATTCAAGAAAAATATTTCAGAACTTCCATTAATCATAAATAATGGAACTTCTGTAGCAACATTACTCCGTGACAACCGCTCATAGCAGATAATCTCGTTTATTATCAATAAAATACTATTAAATTATACGTATTTCGTAACCAGCGCTCTGGAAAATTATATGGGAATAAAAATGGATATTTATGTTATTTATTACTAATGTAACAGCTTTATTGGTTTGAAGATCGGTTGCTGGCCGGATCTAGATGTAAGGCATCCATTACAGTATAGGTTTTCAGTATATCGATTCCGAAAGTCACGAATAACTAATGAATGATGGTTTGGTTTGCATGATTCGTCAATTTTGATCATGCAACCATCATGACAGACCAAACTGACAGCAAAACATACCGTGTAATGTGCGGCTAACCCCCGAATACTTAAAAGTCACTTATCGACGCTCTCAAACCTATTGCTATCGGTTGCGGAATGTTTATAATAGTTACCGTGACCCCGGAACATAAAGGGCAACCGAAGGAACATGAGTGGGTTTTAGTCAGTGAAAGTCTGACACGCCCTCCCGCCGCACCCAGGACGGGAGCAGTCATTGGATGATTTCCCACTCACCAAAAAAAAAACTACGTTAAATATTAAAATAGAACACAAATTCAGTGGGTAGGGAAACAAATGGCTCATGAAGATAAGATAGATACCAAATCCCAAAAAAATCAATAATTGTTATTTACATAATTCCCTAACAATGCGACTAATTTGAAAACAATACATATTAATCCTATTAACTTCCTGACAAAAATAACCGACCGGCAGCCAGAAAAACAAAATGTTCTTTGAAAAAAATCGCGCGATCGCTTTATTTTCTTGGGGTGAAATGAAAAATGGTTCCGAATATTGGGGATAGGCGACACCGTTTTGTACCATTAATCCGTTTGGCCGGGAATCACTTATCCCTTTTGGCAATAATATTATTGCTTGTTAGGGACCTATTTGGAACTTATAATGTGAACTAAAATTATAAGTTAGTATGTGGCAAGGAAAAAGGAAATTTTTGCTAGTGATGAAAATTACAATAAGTATATGGTTAAACATGAGGTGTAAAAAAAAAATACTATCTCTACTATCAGAAAAACGCCATATATTTAGCCAATTCGGACTTATATTTATTAAGTTATTATTTAGTTATTGTAAAATGTATAAGCTATAATGTTGTAAAGTTTTATCAATATTCATTAAGTAGTATTTGTGTGACAGAGTTACAAATATTAATACAATACAAACTTCAGATTTGTAATATTAATTCATTGATTGCTCTAATTACCTACAGACACAATTAGAAAAGCATTGTGTCTCGGGTGTTTCCACGTCCTAGATACACAAAAGGTTAAGTAGAATAGTAGGATGCATTCACTGTTAAACTTACGTAGTAACTATTAAGTAATCTGTGGTTAAACTGCAATGTTGCTTACACTACGTCATAACTCCAAAGCCTTTGTCACTATAAACTATACTTATTAATTTATTTATTTATTTGATTCAGGCATCAAGGCCCATATAAACATATACAATACCATATATAAAACTTAAAAATACTATAAATATTACTTACAAATATATTACATAATAATAACTAAAACTAGAACAAGTGCACACGAAGTGTCGGCGTCGTGTTTCGCTGACTGGTGTCATATGTAGTGTCATTAATGAACTTGCTTTTGCCCGCGACTTCGTCCGCGTGGATTATTATATCCCGATCCCAGTTTTCTCGGATCCCACACTATATCTGTACCAAATTTCATTCAAATCGGTTCATGGCTTAGCCGTGTAGAAGAGACAGACAGACAGAGTTACGTTCGCATTTATAATATTAGTACGGATACATCTGTCTGTTTTTCTGTCTATCTATTTATTTATTACACTTACACAGCTAAACCACTGCAAAAGCACAGTGCAGCTAAACTGTTGAAAGGTACGAAAGAAGCTCCAATCCTAAGGAAGTTTATTACTTATTTTTATTTGACTTTGACTTCTACTTCTCCGAAGCATTGTGTTGATGAACCCGAAAGTCATTTATGAATGTTACAAGTACAATCAAGCTTTGCTCCGACTGAATCGATAATGAGTCATTTTGATATCTGGCCTCATTGCGATCTAGTCCAAACACGATATAGTCCTAACAAGATCTAGTCATATCGAGATTAAGTCCTATAGCGAACTAGTCATATCTGCTATTTAGTCTTATCGAGATGTAGTCATAACGCTACTAACCCAATTATTTTATGTAGACGACCCAGTGAAAGATCTTAGCCTTAAACGAATTACATACACATTAATGACATAAATATTTGTATAACGCTTAAGTATTTGTTCCGAGCCTGGTTGTTTGTGTATGTGATATAAGTTTGTAAACGCATCCTTCATACAGGAGAAATTACTAGAGTCAGACAATGTAAAAAAAAAAACTAGAGATATCAAGAAGTAAGGAGCCTATTCCCGTTTGAGCACTTAATTTTTGGGCACATATGCATTGAGCACCTTTTAACCATATTTTGATTGGTGAATATTGGTGCTCGAAAAATAAATAAATAATAAATAAATTTATTCAAATTATTTCAAATAACAGTTTACAAAAGTGTACATAGGGAACAGTTACAAAAAGTGTATACATAAAGAGATTCTAAGAATAAACTAACACTAAGATTATTATTATTAATAAATAGGTGCTTAAAAACGGGAACTGGAGAATATTAGTGCTCAAACGGGAATACTCCAAAATGACTGATTGCCCGCAGACATGAAAATATATTTCATATTTTTTTTAGAGAACTGCGAATTTTAAAGACAAATTAGTCAAGGAAGGTTTATTAATAAAAACGTCTTATTAATAAAAAAAGTACCTATTTTCATCATAAGAAAATAATTAATTAATAATTTAATAATTAAAAAGAATAATAATCTTTATTTCTCGGTAAAAAATCCCCTCTACAGGGAAAGCTTGTGAAACAAAATTTAATTATCTCACCAAACCCGGCTCTGTTAAAATAATATTTGAATAATTGTCTGAATAATTACTGAAATTACTGAAGTCTCTTGATTACGTAATTTTCAGAGCTCTCTGACAATGATGAATTGGTGTGTGTGTATAAGAGGCACGTTTGATTCTTAAGCTTTTAGTGCATACATTAATCAAAACGATGTAGCAAGCATTTAATGATTCAGAGTAATAAGCCTGACACAGATTTACTCTTATTTGAGTGGTACTCACATCAAGAGAGCACCTCAGAATGGTAGATGATGAAAATAATTAAAAAAAAAAACAAAAGAAGTCATAATCATCATCTTGTACCTAAGCTAAGTACCTGTGTTTGTGTTTATCCTTGTAAAATTTATATGGACATTGGTGCCGATTCTCTTGTGCACAAACTAAAGTAAATTTAAGCTAGTGCATCTTTCTCTTTCCATTTCTTAAAGAAAAGGACAGAAGATACATTTTAGTTTAATCCTGTCAAATTAGACAGCGCCTGATGAAAATTGACGTATACTTAGACGCCATGTTTTTAAATTGCGTCTAAATTATCTATGGAGTGTCTAAATTTGACAGGACTTAACTAATATTTGATCTTCTGTCCTTTTCTTAATTAAAAGGAAAGAGAAAGATGCACTTAACTTAAATTTACGTTAGGTTGTGCACAAGTGAATCGGCACCATTGTCTGAAATAAATAGGTATATTTTTTTTTTTTTATTTATTTATTTATAAATTAGCAAAACTACAACATTGACGTGTATTGCATGATTAGCGAATACAGTACTACAACAAACAAACAAAAAAAGCTCTTAAGCTTTCTTAATAATACTAGTAAACATGAGATTTGGTTCACTCGCGACATTCTTTCAACTACTGTTCGATAAAATCTAGTGGTATTAAACAGACAACAAATGATATGAAAAGTTGATTAGTACTTGTCTATTGAACCTACAAAAAAATACTATAAATTAACCCTTTGAACACACGGATGTCGCTTGGCCGGCGAAAAGTTAATTAGTGAAAACCAGACGCTTAAATCAATAAGATTCATTTACACACAGTAACAATTATAATTATACACAATATTTACAAAGTAAAACTAAATTAAAAACCCTAGAATTAAAATTAAATGGCATCAAAAACCTCCTCCGCATCGCTGTCAACCGGTAAAGTGCCCAAGAGGCTGGCAGTATTGCCACGTTGGATGGCAATGCTAAGCCTCTGGCCAAAATAAAAGCCAGCCTTTGGGTCACGAGAAGAGTCAACTAGTCTTTTAGACAGCTCTTTAAAAAATAGGTGGGCACTCGGACCCCATGGCCCAAGGGTTTCAACCCCAAACGGCTCGAAAATATAGTTTCCAGTAAGGTTATTATACTTTCGCCGCTTGAGGTTTTCCGCAGCCGAGGCGGCAGCACCGGCACAGGACGCCGTACTAGGAAGGTGGGATGGCGCAAGAGTATCGACACACGTAGCGTCCCACACTAAAGGCCTACCCATAAAAACAAATAGTAATAAAGTGATTTATTTGTTCCGGTACAAAGTTTTTTGTCGTCTATGTTTTAGCGGGATCGTAACTTATAAAAAAAATACCACGTTCTCTTCATTGTTACTAAAAACTATTAAAATAAGATTCATAAATAACAATTCACCGAAGAAAAAGATCAACCTTTAATAGAACTCATCTGAACGCCATTGAATTAAAAAACAAAAACTACCATCAATAATCATACAGCGAGCGGTGAATAAACTGCAAAATTCAATGAACTGCATACATTTCCTTCTCCATACGATATTATACTTTCCGGCTACTACCCATAATCCTTTATACAGGTCATAGCTTACGAAGGATCCCATATAAAGGCCCCGTTATTAAGTTATACATAATTTTGAAGGGTCCTGAATGAATTGGACACTTTAACAAGAGATAAAACGGACCTTTTGAGGTCCGGTGCGGTGTTTCAGCCAATACTCCGTTATTGAACGAAGATAATAATATGAAGTTTGGACTTATACGATTGGGCTGAATTTTATAAATACGTCGTTTGTGCTTGTTTCTTAGAAACGAGTAAGTTGGATTATTATGAATAATAAAATCAGCTTAAAGTAATGAAATGCTCTTTAAGTACGGTATTTTTCAAACTATTTGTCAAGCTAAATAAAAAATGGTAAACAATTTTAAATGCTCACACGAGACGATGAGAAGAATGGATTAATAATATTTACTGAAATCCGAACAAACGCGCCAAAGTCTGTTTGTTTCATACATCGCTGATTTTCATCGATTTTCTCAATATAAACAAGCTCAGCCTTCTGTTGTTTGACATCGCGCATTAACAGGCGACGAAGAGAAATGTTTTATATATTGTGTTTGTCGGCAATGGAAAACTCGTATTCAGCCAAGCTAAACCTTGTAAAGGGGAAAAAGCGTAATTTACGTTCACATATTATTTCGTAGATAGCTAGAATGTTCCACACATTTACACCTCGAGTTCTTTGAACCGAAAAACCGATAACTACAAAATGCTTTTAACAATATTTGTTCTATTCAATCACGCAGATACATAAATCTCTCGCCCAACACTTTTAGTGCGGGCATTCATGCTCTATGGTATTGAGATTGATAGATTATCAATCATTTTTATGTAGGTACTGGTCAATGACAGTCGGGGTTGGGCGACCGAGATCTAATAAAGTAGGGAGGTCGTTTGTTAGGGCGAGTCCATTTTCAACGTGTCCCGTTTCTCTTGTATGTAGTGTTGACGTGTATAGATAACTCCATTACGAGACTGGAAAGATTCGGGTTTGGGTCTCGAAAGTTACTCCGGTTTCTAGATTTGGTGTGCTATTTTCCTTATGTTTTTGTTAGGTTTAAAAGGAAAATTTTATACCTGTTGATGAAATTTTCATAATACTTAACAGAGAGCGAATAGTTTTTAGTAACAATGAAAAAAAAGGTGGTATTTTTTTATGAGTTACGATCCCGCTAAAACAAAGACGACAAAAAACTTTGTACCGGAACAAATAAATCACTTTATTACTATTTGTTTCCCCCCAATTACACAGAGTCATCACACAATTTTTAAGCTTAGTTTAATTGCATAATAAAACTATCACCATTTCCGTAAACCGAATCTCTGCTAACATACATCAAACGAAAGTTGAAAGCAATAAAACAAAATGGCTGTCAATTTCCCGCGCGAATGAGAGCTGTCAATGCAGATTTGCGCGCCACGAGCGATGACGAATGTTACCGAAATAATTCCGTTCGTGTCTATGGCAGGATGTCGCGAGTGACATATCCAGTGACGACATCACACGTCAATTTAAATAGCTCGGCTTATTGACAAGTCTATTGTTTTACGTTGCTATTGATTCAGTATGGATCTGGTTATTTTAATACGTACTATGTAGCTTTCATGCAGTTGCCTATTGTTTCAGCCTATTATGCGAAAATTTCAATGCAGATTTTCCTAAAATGGGTCAGCTATTGTTGTAGTACACTTTTTTTGAGTTTAAATAATACCGACCGAGAGCGACGGACTCGCATACGTAGCTTTATGCTCTACGGCCATCGTATATTAAGATTGCCTTTCTTGCTACCTTTAATTTTTTTTATTTAACCTGTACTGTCTCACTGCTGGGATTTTTTTCTTATAGAATCCCAGTATTCCGTATTTAAATTGTAATAATATTTTAATATTATTGCTGTTGTATGTTTAGTATTATAATTGCAGCATGCATATTTTATCTATAATTACTGAAATATTTTAAAGTAGGTAAATTTTACTAACATAAATAAACGGATCACTGTGTCCAAATGAAATTTAATTTTTATAGCCAATTATCAAAAAGCACTAGCATCAATAAAAATACTTAATAAATATTATACCTAACTTCATATTTATTATAATGATAAATACTGAATAGAGATGTGTAATCGAGACGGGAACATTACGAAAATTATACAGAATTTAGCATAACAACGCCTTGAGGATATTCAGGAATATTTAGTAGATTAATGGAATATTCTTGCAGAACTTACTGGAACACGACCTCGCCGGGAAAAGGGTTGGAAGTTAATAGTTTACTTTAAAATAATATATTATGAAATCAATTTAGTTAAGTAGGAAATTAGTTGGGTTCCTTTATTTAATAAAGTGTAATTGAAAGGGGTCTTCTAATATTATGTTTGTCGTTGGCTACAAAAAGTAAGAGAAAATAAGGACTTTCAAAATTTTTTTTTAATACACTCACACAATTACAATACTACAATTACACTCATGGCCTCTGATTGCAAACTAATCTGTTATGGTAACAAGCAGCTGATATATTTACTCACACAGATAAATAACTCCAAGACATAGAAGTAATAATGATACTCATCAGTCATCACACAAGGACACCTATTTTAATTTAAAAATAATATCTTAAAAAAAACTTTGTAAGGTGCATTAAACAAATTTTAGTCTGATGGGCAGAACGAGTACTTAAGTTATGCACATTTCATCCTTCGCATTTTGTCACTCATTCGCAGTGTCCTATTCGCAGTTAGTCTACTTCGAAGGTACATTTATTCGTAGTTGCTCCCATTCGAAAATTCGCAGTCTATGGAAATGGAACGAAGTGCGCGCAACCCGCGAATGTAAAGATGCGATTCCACCAGTGTGCTGCTGCACTGTTATGCACAGTGTTCGGCACAAATGTTTCTCCTAGTGGACTCAGCGTATTAGTCGTAATGCTGAAGTATTGCGCAAATGATGTGTACAAATGTGCTGCACACTGTTTTGGTGGAATCTTACCTTAACGATCACTTTATACGTCTTTGCGCTCCCCGAAGTAATAGAGTAGGTTCAACTGATACAAATAACAATCGTCTGAATAGTGAAAGTGTATTATTGTCTTCTCGATATCCCACAAATTCTGAGAAACAATAGTTATATAATTCTACGTATGTCAATCCCACAGTCATAAATATATTGTTTCACCCTCGAATCAAAATAAACAGTTTCAATAGTAAATCTAGATACAACACCAATTCTGTATTTCATGGCTTTCCGCCAGTTATTTTACCTGGCAACGTTTCTATTCCTTTTGGCTATCAATATTCAACTTACTTTTTATTTCCTGCATCGAACGTCGAAGTTCCATAAAGTTTTATTATTCCTGTCTGACAGTTATGCAAATTGTGTCATAGTTTTGACAGCTGTGAAACTCCTTGGTAGATTTATTTTTGGTTATCTATGACCTGCTGATAGGCAACTAAATTATTGAAAAATATGAAGAATTAAAAAATATTTTTAAGCATCGTTTTCATTTTCATCATGTATTTAGAAACAAATACATTAGCGTATGTACCAATTATGCGACCGTATGCTCGTATGTCCAATTTACGTGTTAAAAATAAACTACGAAACAAACGCTGAAGTGACACTTATTTGACCATCTTTACTAACCGAAGCGAAAGGAAGAAACAATAGTTCGGTGGCTGAATAAATAAAAGAGGAAAATAACGGGAAGAGGTATGAGGAGGAGAGAGGAACATCACGTCCTTGAAGCGGCACCCATCATGGGATTTCCTGCTTCCTATCAGATAAGGCTTTACGTAGACGTAAGACTTATTGTGAATTTAACAAACGATTCCAAGACAAATTCCTTAAAACCAGCAATTTATTTTAGCTCTTAAAACCCAAATAATTTATGTCAATTGTTAAAATTAATTTTTGATTGTTTTGAAATCAATTAATAGTTACATAGTCAATTGAATGAGGCATAGCCGCTATGTACATAATATACTTTAGGCGGAGTCGCGTTTGAACAGTTCGACTTTTATAAGGCATGATGGATTCTGGCTTAGATAAAATATTCATGCATTCGAAACTGCTTAATTAATGCTCAATTGTTTATTGCTATGTTTGTGTTTTTCTGTTGTAACTTTATAATTAAGATCATTATGGACTAGCAAAGTTGAGTAGGATGTACTGTGCCGCCAGACCACAGACAATCTAATTCTCGTCGCTTTTTTTATCCCCAAAAGGGATAGAAGTAGGAATCGCTTAAATAATTAAGATCGATCTATTAATCACAAAAAGTCTGCTGTCTGCGTTGCTTCTGAGATATGTAATGGTTTTCTTATTGGCCAAATATTCAATATTGTAGTTGAAGAATCAGAAAATTAATTTCTGAATGTTCAGTCGCAGTTTCGCTAAAAATTCGTCGTTAGTTTTCAGACAAATTCGCAAGAGAGTCTGCTATTCTTGTTAATTATGATCGTGTTGGAATGGTTTCAATAAAATAAGACAATTGGACCGATGATTTTACGATACTGCTAAGTGACAAACGAAAATAGTTCATTTTAATTTATGTTTGCTCGGCGGTGAGGCCAGAGCTACCTATTCGTTCTATTGTTGTCTGAATTTGAAGCGATAATTCGGATATTTCAATTATTTAATTACCTACAAACTACGCGTTAAAACATTTCATTTGGCATAAGAAGACATGTTAGTTTGTCCATAAATACATTATTATGATTGGCTTAGATTTTGAAAAATCTTTTGGATAAAATGCAATGTAGGTCACTTTAGGTGGGGTCCCGCCTTGAAGATTTCAGAGGCCTTCCTAAAATCCGAAACAACGGCTTTCACGAGAAAGTCGTTGTTTTCATCTGATATCCATATTTATGAGGAATAAATTAAAAATTTTGTGTAAAATAGTCACAACTAACGTGTGGGGCAGAAGGGCAATAGCTTTTATTAATGGTATAAAAAGTGATAGTAGTGATATTATTTGTGTTCGTCAAGCCCTAGAGAACTGTATTTTAGAATATCCAAGCAAACGCTTCTCAACTTTTCTCTTTGACTATAATCATCCTTTACTATGTAGATTCTCCTAATGCCGAAAACCCTTCTTTACCTCTTTATCCACTTAATGTTAACAAAGTGTTTCGGTCAATTTAAACATTTCAAGACCAAGGTCGCCCTATTAACCGTAAAGTTACGCTATTTACTCGTAGTTAAGGTTTACTTTTCTCGCCACCTAAGGGTTAATTTAACCTAGCATAAGTTTTGGACTAACAGGCAAAATAAGATTAACAAGGTCTGTTGTAATGACAGGTTCATTATGTGTTGTATTTATTGTAATTTAACATACCAATATTAACGAAAATAAAACATCAAAAATCATTGGTGTACATTTAATTCGATAACTATGCCGACGCCTATACTGAAATCGGTCACGTACTTGGTTCGTTGTCCATTCCGTCCCGTTGGGGTTGCAACTGCTGTGCTGCAGGAGTTGGGTTTGATTTACAGGTCGCGTATTGTTAATGGGTTTTCCTTTAGGAATTTCCCTGTAAAGCCTTATAGTCCGAATGTTCTATTTACATTCAAAATGTATAGTAATTACATAGATATTAATTACCTAAATTAGGTATTTATCTGTCACCATCGACTGACATAAGATTATTAGGCACTATTTAGCATATGAGCGCACATTCAGACGCGCGGCCATGCGCTACATTTACAAGTACCTTAATTTGATCAGATGTAACTGCGGTGGAACCACTCAACCGGCACAAATGACGACACGATTTGCATTTGCAACCGCTCGGTTTCCGCGCGTCTGAACATGCGCTAAGGGAATATCCCCACGGATGCTCTCAAAAAATTGCTCATTGAAACGAATGTACAGTGAACAAAGTAGATAAGTTTGCAGAGCCGTCATACTAAATTATTTTATCTTGAACACCGACGGAACCGAAATTTTATTTGAACACATGTTCAAATAAAATTTAAATTAAATCAAGAACTTATTGTTTCCTTCTATTATCAAAATTTATATTTTAAACCATTCATCGATTTTTTAAAAAAATGCGTTGTATATGACGTGACGGCTCCTACATACATCCATACTAATATTATAAATGGGAAAGTGTGTCAGTCTGTCTGTCTGTATGTTTGTCTTTCTTTCACGGCAAAACGGAGCGACGGATTGACGTGATTTTTTAAGTGGAGATAGTTGAAGGGATGGAGAGTAACATAGGCTACGTTTTGTCTCTTTCTAACGCGAGCGAAGCCGCGGGCAGAAGCTAGTATTTAATAATCCAAGGAAACGTTGCTAAGGAGTGTATTACGGATGCCAATGTACATGTAGAGATTCAATACAATTGTATCGTTTGTCCTTTATTGCTCTGCGCTTTTCTAATGGACTCCACTGATGATTTTGCCTTTCAGGAGTTGCAGTGGTTGGGAATTGTGTGAAGGGATAAAAAGGCTTTTTGTATTTCGATAGGCAGTGGTCACACTAACTATCTGCGGCACAAAATCATAAACTTTAATCTAAACCTTTTGACAGCGCGTATCCTAGTTCTGTTTGATCTCACTCTACGGGGAAAGGCTTCAATCAAATACATACTTTTATAACCAGAGGCCTGAAATTAGTCGTTCTACATCTCTGAGAAAGATAATTATAATTAAAGAAATAATTAATTAATTACTTATCCCAAAATAACAAAGCTCGCCATGGTAAGACGACTGATAAAATATACCTTCTTTATAATGTATAATTACATGACTATTATAGAGAAACAAAAAACACAAAAAAGCAATTATGTTCATCTCACAGTTTGTCCAGGGTGAGCATTAAACCCCGGTACCCCCGGTTTAGCAGTCAGATAAACTAACCACGAGACCAACAGGCCTATATTTAGATCTCATCATGCGCACCGGGCCTATTTTATATGACCAATAAACGTGTAAGCACCAGATAGGCCCGCAACTTGCATGCCATCCAATGGTACGAAGAAATTGAGAAAATCTGCTAGTGTGTACCAGACTTGAGACTTTTAACAGCGCCATGCGAGCGTTTCCGAAACTAAACGGGAGCGACATCAAGGTTAAGTAAACGATGTAGGTAATGGAAATTGGTAGCACGAACCTTTTTGTGACGCTGTAACGAGTTTCACAAAGGCTGGCCATTATAAAAACATGTTACTTTAACATAAAGTAGATCCCTTTGTTCATGTGGGCCACAATGGTGTTTTTATAAGTAATATTAAGAGGTGTATTTTGCTAATATTGTAAGGGTGTTATTAGGTCGCGTAGTAAACCTTTCGGAACCTAAAGGTTTAGATGTTGTAATTACAGCAAATGTGATTTAGTTTTCTGAAATGTTACGTCTTCTTATAATTTACAAAGTTAATCACTAAGAATGGAATTCTTACCAAAATGACAGAGAACTAATGTGTACCTATACAAAAGATTTTGTTTATAAAATGAAAAGAGAAAGGATTTTATTAAAAGAGGAAAGCTTATGATCAGCTTCCAGTCTTAACTATAAAGATACACACAAACTCACACAGAAATTAAAGTATGCAAGATCTTAAAAAAAGGCATATGATTTCTGAACATGTTTAAACTGAGGCGTACAAATTTTAATTTTATTTTACACTAGGCTTTTGCCCGCGACTTCGCCCACGTGGAATAATAGTTCCCGTTCCCGGGGGATTTCCGGAATGAAAACTATTCTATGTCCTTTCTCGGGTCCGACTATATCTGTACGAAATTACATTCAAATCGGTCAGTGGTTTAGACGTGAAGAAGAGACAGACAGAGTTACTTTCGCATTTATTATTATTAGTACGGATATCAGGACATATTTAAAATACTTTATAATATCCAATATATTTCCACTAGATGCTCGCCTTTAGGATAACAACCCAATTACAGGGCGCGTACAAACCGACAACCCATTAAGACTATCAAAGATCTACAAATGACAGCCGACACCTACGTCGAAGCGTACATTCCGGTGCACAGAAATGTCACACACAATTCCAAACACCGGACTGTTAGTGTGAACCTAATGGAAGTACCCAATAACTGTCAGTTCGACTGATGACCCAGCAACGACCAGACTAACAAGGCACCCATACCATCAAAGCCATCAATGAGAAAGCTTCATATTACATTAACAAAAGCCGAACTCCCCAGAGTTCCTAGAACCAAAGGCTTACAGCAAACAGAATTACTGATCAAACAGCACTGTATCCTGAATTGTCTTTACAAATTGCGTCAGACATTAAGCCCATTGTACTAGCTGACGACTAAATAGTATGTGACACATGGATTAAGCTGCGTCGTGATGTGTCTATCGTACTTCTCGGGAATTTAATAGAATTGAATGCTGATGCAGTGGAGTGCTGAGTGGTGTCGTCAATTTACCTGGATTATATTGAGGAGAAAGCCATCTAGATTTTTTTTATCGTACTTAATATGTATAATTATAATATGGGTTAACGTACCTTGCCTGCAGTAAGTAAATTGCTAAATAAATTACTTATTCTTTTGTATTCGTGAAGGAAATTGGCTTATCTTTTTGAAAATACCAGCCAACTAGTATTAGAACTGTAGCCGTCTGTCGAAACTGTGAATTGTAATAAAAAAAGTTGAAATAAAATCTGTCTCCATCATAACACGGTATGGTTGATGCAGTGTATAATTTTTCTCACGGAATTAATATCTGTACGGCCTACAGGTAACGGTTTTGGGTGTTGGTGTATGTGAGTTTATACAAGAACATTATTTGCGGCGCGACTTATACTAATATTTTGTACAAAATCATGTCTTATTTAACTTGCTAACACATTGACAAGTCATAGCAATCTCTTTTTAAATTACTATCACATTTTCGCCTCCTTTCGTCACCTAGAACATCAACATTTATCTTAACATGCGGTCGGCACAGCCGGATTGCTGCCGGACACGGCCCGGTCCGTGTTTCAAACAGGCCGTGCTCACACTTCAGTACGCCTTGTTTCATACCCGATGGCATGTACACCCGGCTGAAAATTCATGAATGAACGCTTTGTAACCTTGGCGTTTGAAATAGGTTAACGTTGCGGCTTTGAATTTTTTGAGAATTTTGGAAAAACATATATTCTTACAAAGTGATGCCGTTTGTCTACCGCCGCCGTCACAGTCACTTCAATGAGAACAACGTGACGGCGAGCTCAAAATGAAATCACGTGATGTTCGGTAGACACACGGCTGCAGTAAATGCATCTGTACTTAGACGTCGTCATCTAGTCCTTTGTTGACGTGACGATGATGACAGCGGTGGATAAAGAACCTTGGGGAAAAACTTAGAATTAATTAAATCTAAAAACTTGTTTCAACAATTTATTCTTCAATTTCCCCTCAACAAAACACTATTCAAAACCACAAAAAAAAAACAGCAACACCAAAACAAAAACGAAAAGTATAATCAAGCTTACAAAAAATCTGGTTAAATCCAGATTACACCAGTACGTTATAGAACAAACCGGTGCGCGGCGGCAGAATCCGCCTGCGAGTCTAATTGGCGGTACGTTCCCGGAACTAGGTGCTTGACGGTCTTCCGTTCTCTCTGCAAAGGTTTTCCCGCTAGATACATTATGCTGGGAATAAATGCTAGCTTTTGGAGAGTAGGATTATGTTATTTTACATTTTATGGCGGTGTGGAGACTGTGATAATTTAGGGCTTGTGAATTGGTTTTGAAGGCGTGGTTGTTTTGCTGTGGGAAGTAAGTTCTTATTTAACTCTATTTGGTTTTAAAGTCGTAAGATTTTTATGGATAACTACCACCTTTTTTAGGGTTCCGCACCTCAAAAGGTAAAAACGGAACCCTTATAGGATCACTTTGTTGTCCGTCTGTCCGTCCGTCCATCCATCTGTCAAGACACTTTTTCTCAGAAACGCGTCGAGATATCAAGCTGAAATTAATATCACATACTCAGGTCTGCTATCTCTTAAAGCAGTGAAAAAATCAAGTTTCTAAATCAACGCAATAAAAAGGTACGGCGGATTATATTGCATATTTAGACATTTTCAAGGGAAACGAAATTCAAAACCTATAGTATACTCCCCATTGACTTAGAATCGTGAAATTTGGCAATAAGCAAGGTCATGTAGCACGAGTAAAGGGAAAACTCCGAAAACCGTAAATTTGTAGTTATTTTATTAAAAAACAAATTAACGGAACCCTCGTTGCGCGAGTCCAACTCGTACTTGACCGGTTTTTTATGGATAGGAAACCATCAAATGACTTTTCCGTTCTCCCTCCCTGGGCGGGGCGGAAGGTGGACTGACTAAAATCCACCCTTGTTCCTTCGGCTGCCCTCTATGTTCCACTACTATTAGAACTATTCCGCAACCCCATCGCTACCACCTTTGAGTCTGGTAAAACTGGTGTATTCTGCATGAGTATGCCTAAGGACGGGTCCTGACCAAGCGTATGTTGACCGCGAAGGTGCGGTCGGATCTTTCCACATGTAAAGCTTCTTCACACGTAGCGGTTTCGAGTACCTGGCAAAATGTTTACGATACCCAACATATTCACCTGAATAAAGACACTTAGGGTTTCAATCCACCATTATCTAACTTACATCAATAACAACATAAACACACAACGATTAGTATTGAAGACAAACAACCTCATTTGGGGACGGACGCATAAATTATGCGATCCAGCCTACCCTGTGAATAATGGCCCTATTTACACTTTTGGAAGCCGACGACGATGTCCTATGTTGAAGTAAACATGCTGTATCGATTAATGGGCGTAATTTGTTTAATGTCTCCTTTGTAACAAGGACAATTAAATTTATTTGCGAATAAAGCAGCTCGAATTATTCTTTGTTGGCTGTTGTCTGGTAGTTATATATTTTTGGGGTTAATTAGATGTTCTTTGGACTAATTTAACAACTATCTAACTTAATCGCGAATTCTACGAAATAAATTATTTCAGACTCAGGCTGCATTGTTATATACACGACGCCGACACTTCGTGTGTACTAGTTTTAGTTATTATGTAATGTATATTTATAGTATTTTAAAGTTCTATATTAATATTGAATTGTATATGTTTATATGGGCCTTGATGCCTGAAACAAATAAATAAAAATAAAAAATATCGATGAGTATAGTAAAACAAATCGTCATTGGTGCCGAATACCCTGTTCGCAAACTAGAATAAATTTATTTCAGTGCATCTTTTTCTTTCCATTTAATTAACAAAAGGACCGAAGATAAAATATTAGTTTAGCTCTTTTTTTTGCTTCATAACCTGTATTTTTTGTCACACCAAATTACAATAAACGCCAGTTGCGTAAAATGTTAACTATCCCACAAAAACTTCAACACTGTTTTGCGCAAACAGCAATGGCTAACCAGGCTACATCCTGAAGTTGCTGCTATATTTCAATTATAACTTTATAATGAACCTATTTTGTAAAGTTTATCATAATATTGATAGTTCTATGCTCACAGAAACTTACTCTACTGAGTTAGAATAGATAGAAGAATAGAATAGAACTAGCAGACTCCCACGGTTTTTCGCGCGTTTTTTATTATAGCTAGGCTTCCATAAGTGGAAGCGTGATGTAATGTAAGCTATAGCCATCCTCAATAAATGAGCTAGCTAATACAAAAAGAATTTTCAATTTTTTGAAAATTTGCTCGTTTAACCAAAGAAACAAACTTTTCTATTAATATTATAGACAAATATCTACTAATAATGTTACATTTGGTTGTTTGTTTTCATGGATAGAATCATCTCCTAGCGGGTTGTGCAAGACCAAAAAAACACCTAGTAAGTATAATGTAACATTATAGTATTTGTAATAATGTTACATTAATACACCTAGTATTTTTTTTGGAGAATGGGAATTCATCAAATAACTGCTCCCGTCCTGGGTGCGGCGGGAGGGCGTGTCAGACTTTTACTGACTAAAACCCATTCATGTTCCTTCGGTTGCCCTTTACGTTCCGGGGTCACGGTAACTATTATAAATATTCCGCAACCCCAATACACCTAGTATACCACCGTTTCTTGCGTAGAATATTACACATTTAATTATTATTAAGGTAGGTATAAAACCTCAGACACTAACGGGCACAAAGTTCATGGCCTTCTGTTTTATAGTCGGACATAGCGTTCGGGAATACCACTGCTGAATAGCCCATAAATTTGTTACTATTGAAAGCGTTGCCATGATTGGTAAGCTTTTCTACTGGTACCTTAATTGACCTTTTAAGGTATCAGTAGAAAACCAATCTATTGATTTAATTTTATTTAAAACTAGCTTTTGCCCGCGGCTTCGCTCACGTTAAAAAGAGACAAAAGGTAGCCTATGTTACTCTCCATCCCTTCAACTATCTCCACTTAAAAAATTACGTCAATTCGTCGCTCCGTATTCCCGTGAAAGAAAGACAAACATACAGACAGACAGACACACTTTCTCATTTATAATATTAGTATGGATGGATAAAAAATAAATGAATAATCATTCAAATAGGAGAAGATATTGCGTAACAAATACATTCAGATGAATTACTGAATCAGTTAACAAGTATAAAAGCTCCCGTACTGAAGTTATTTAAGTGTTGATAACTTTGAAAAGTCTAAACCAATTTTGATGAAACATGTCCTAGAACTTTGTGTGATGAGCATAATTGTTTTTTCTGTGTCTGGGTGTAATTTATCTATAATATGTATGTAACTATAAATTATATAAGTATGTATATCAGTTGTCTGGTTACCATAACACAAGCTCTAAGCAGAGCTTAGCTTGGGATCAGATGACCGTGTGTGAGTTGTCCCAGTATATTTATTTTTGTTAATTAATTTATTTATTTATCGCTATATAACCTCTACTTTTAAATAAAGAATCCGCATTCAAGCGCCACAGACAGACAGGCACACTCATTGCGGACAATCTTAAAACGCTAGGGGTGTTGTTAGTTTAACCACAGATTAATAAATAGTTACTACGTAACAGATACTTCACTCCAATACAAAAACGAAAATACCTACGCTATAATAGCCTACAAAATCATAATAATAATACCAGCTGTTTGCAGCGAGGAGAAATGTACCATAAGTAGGAACAAAGAGAGTTGAGATTCTTTTGCCCGCCGCGCGACTGACGTGTGTGCCTGTCACCCAGCAAATGTGCTAGGGTTATGATGTAGATAATGGTAATAAAATGAATGTTTTAGAAAAACAATATTTTTTTTATTTGTTGATCAACTATTTTTTAGTTTAATAAAATGACTGATGCATATTTTTCGTTCCTTGAATTTCCGATTATTATATTTTAGTGTCGAAAATATTCAAAACCGCGTGAATAATATTAATAAATAATCAAAAGGGAAACAGGAGAATTGGGAAACAGGGGAATTGCACAATAATCACGCAATAATTACGTGGTTTCGGCATTTTGATAGTCAGCGCTGTACCCGTGACGCGCGAGCACTCAGGCGGGCGCGCGACAGCCCGGTGTTCGTTGTATCGTCGACGGTACGCGAAGCGGTAGGCATAAAACGCGTGGCCTTGAGCGAGTGACGGACGCCTGGTTTAACCGCATTTTTTTAATCTGGAGTTAAAAATGGGAGAAATTTAGAAATGAGATTCGTCTCATTTTGTAAGAACTGAACCTAAAATCTAAAAATGACTTTACTATTTTACTAATAAAACCGTAAATAAAACTGTCTAAAATAACAGTGGAACAATACTTTATTTAACAGTAACAATGCTCTTGATTTCCTTCTTATTTTCCCTTCCTTTTTTACCCAAAAAAATGGGGTAAGCTTACCACAGTTTTACCAAAGCGCAGTTTCCAATCAAAGACAGATTTGCAAGGCTCATTTGGGACAAAAGGTCTCAGTATTATGTGGATTCAGTCGTGACCTTCGAATTTATTCAGGGTTATCTGAAAATCTTTTATTTTAGTCAATTTAGATGAAAATGCGTAGAAGTTGGTCTTTAGAGAATTTTACACAATTCAAAAATGATAAATGATATTTATTTTGCAATTACGTTATATATAATATAATAATTTCTCTATAATATGTATGTATGTATTTATAAATTATACAAGTAACTATATCAGTTCTCTGGTTACCATAGTACAAGCTCTGCTTAGTTAGAGATCAGAAAACCGTGTGTGAGTTGTCCCAATATATTTATTATTATATATAACACTTTTGCACGTCAATATTTCATACTAATATTATACGTTTAGTCCACTCTCGACCTCTCGACCCCTAAAATAAGATTTGCTCACATATTAGTACCATAAATAAATGCGAAAGGAACTCTGCCTGTCTGTCTCGCATTCACGACAAAACTACGAAACTGATTTAAATAAAATTTGGTACAGGAATAGAGAAAGAACATTGGAGTTTTTACCCCAAAAATCCCACGGAAGTGGAAACTACGCGGGCAATACCGCGGGGGACAGCTAGATACTTAAATTATTTTGTTTAATTCAACTGAATATAAGCAAGCAAACCGCAATCAACTTGCAAGATTTGTGAACTGTTAGACCAGAACTAGTGAAAATAAAATAAAAGCTTGCACAAACAAAGGCAGTTATGCAGTTCCTTTCTCGAGACCACGGCTTGTTGCCACCCGGGCGCTGAGTTATGTCGGTGCTGTGTGGCGACAGCCGACTTATTGCAGAATAGCTTCAGTAAATTACGCAACCTTGTACTGCGTTTATCAAGGCGAGGCGGGAATTAAAAGTTGGCTTAGTCAGAGGTGGTAAAAATTAATCGTAATATTGTTGTTCGTATTTTAATCTTGTGTCGTCTTGCCTTGTCTTGTCTTTGCCTTTCAATTTCCTTCTCTAGACAACTGGCATTGTAGAATAGATGATAGAATAGAGTTTAAAACGAGATGTTAAATTACTAAGCATAAACTTTTCAATCCCATACATTTAACAATCTATTCTATAATGCCACTTGTCTAGAGTATATCTCTTTAGCTGTTTCTATATTTTCATAAATATTCGGTCAAATTGTATTGTTAATATGTAATATTCAAACCAAAAAACCGAATATTAAATATTCGTCCCAAGTTACCTATTTCAATACTTAGACCATAATATTTCGCTGCTATTCTGTTCCAGTACATTTTGTAAGCCCGCAATAAGATTAAAATAAACGAACTAGCCCGACAAAATAATCTATATTAAGGTTCAAATGTTACGCTATTCAAAATCACTAAAGCTTATCTCGACCCTCCAATTTGTTCCCAACCAAAATTAATACTCAGGGAACATTTTCTTCTTTTTCCGTTGAAAATAGAATGTGTACCTAATCGGCTTTGCTATTACTTTCTTTCCAGATTTAAAAATAATCTTGTTTGTGGGTAGTATCGACTAGGTATCTACTTGTTTTATTTTGAAAATGTGCTGGAACCGATATTCTAAACATATTTTCTTAAATGTGTGCCTAAGGGTAAAAATTTATAGAAGCGCAACATATTTTTACGAGTTAGGAAAAGCCCAAGTCACTTACTTTTTTAATATTTACTTTTTATATTTATTAACTAATAGGTTCAAATTATTGCCTTACAGTATTATGTCGGGCTTTTTGACTTGTATGAAGGGCATATCACTGATTGCTATTGTGTTTATTTATTTAAACCTTCAATATTTAATTTCAGATAGCGTATGTATAAAACAGATGAACCTCGTCTAGTGCCTCCATTTTTATAATATCCAAAAATTATACAACGTCCAAACGGAAAAATGTTTTACGCATTTTTATAATCAATTTTTATGCTACACGGATGTTTCATAATTTAATATCTGCCTAATAAAACCTGGAATGCCATGAATTGAGCTATAATGGATGAGTATTCGGCAAAATATTAATAATATATTAATACTGCGACCTTGCGTGTTTCTTAGCCATTCGAACTCAATCTTATAAAACCTAGACCTGGGTTTCAGACCTCAGCAACGGTTAATTACGACTTATAATAATGAATATCTAAGGTCACTTTTTGATATTGGTATTTTTACGATCTGATTTTCCCCGATCATATTCTTACTAGCCTTTACACAGCTATGTTGGGGTTGGCTTCCAGCCTAACCGGATCCAGCCAACCAGTGTTGTACGTGAAGCGACTGCATATCAGACCTTCACAACCCAGTTACTGGACGACATGATACCGCTCGGTTAGACTGGTCTGACTTTCCGGCTTCCGACTACACGTAACGGCTGTCAAAGTTCTACGAATCTACGAATGACAAGGGCGCCAACGGCTTTACATATGCTTTTCGAGGCAAGGGATGTCAGTGATGTTCAAGATAAACTTTGAAAAGTACATATGAATTGAAATTTTGTGATGGCCTAGTGGCTAAATCGCCCGCTTCTCATGTACGAGATTGTGGGTTTGAATCCGAGCAATTACCAATGTGACTTTTTCAATTCATAATATGTACTTTCTAAAGTTTATCTTGGACATCATGTCTTGTGGACTTGTACCCTTTTTTTTGGGAGTGGGAAATCATCAAGTGACTGCTCCCGTCCTGGGTGCGGCGGGAGGGCGTGTCAGACTTTTACTGACTAAAACCCACTCATGTTCCTTCGGTTGCCCTTTATGTTCCGGGGTCACGGTAACTATTATAATCATTCCGCAACCCCGGGAGCGTTGGCCCTTTTGGGCCTCTTCCCGTGCTGACTTCTCTTTGAGGCGCGCGTGGAACACTAACGCGCCGTCGACGCGGGCCTGGTCCTAGCCGGGCGGTCCGCAAATCCTGGAAACCTTGTAGACAACCTTTGACTTGTAGTGAATACAAGTTCGAAGTCGCCAGTCCTCCTTGAGCAACCGTGGTGATCAATGCTCGTGCCTTCTCTATATGAGAAGAGGCCTTTGCCCTGCAGTGGGACAGTTACAGGCTGGTACTACTATTTATTATTATTATTTTATGAATTGAAAAAGTCACATTGGATTGGTAGTCTGGTCCCCTCCGAAAATAAAATGAAATGTGAAGGAATGAGTTTATTTTTATAAAAAGGTCAGTAACACCCACGATACCGAATGAGTTCGCTAATACGACTGACCTTTGAAGAAATCTTACAGGTGCAGGAGGCCCCAGTTAATTTGATTAGAGGTTCATTCTTAATTTTATAAGCTATGGAGATTAATGGGTATTAAGAATTAAATCCTTGTTGGCTACTTTATTGTTATATATCTTTAATTTCATTTGTCTTATTTTGTTGTACTGTAAGTTCTCAAAAAATGTGTCTTTGCAAGTTTATTATATTGCTTGTTATATAAAAACTGGTCCCTTGATACGCATAGATTTAATTTATTAAACATCTCACACACTAAAATCTTGTCTGTCGTAATTTACATAACAATTATAAAATCGTTTAATATACGACATAATATTCAAATAACTTAAATACGTCGTCGTTATTTAAAACAGGAGCAGTTATTGGACCCAGCTTTTTCTTACTGAACTCAAAACGAAATGCCAAACAATAAAGGGATTAAGCATTATAAAAAAAACATTTAACCACCAAATGATTAAGTATACTTCCGACTTCAAGTAAAGCATAACTGAGAGAATAGATAGTAAAAGAGACACACGCTATAAGGAACTACGCACATTTATTCGGCTTTATTCAGCTTATGTTCATAAAAAATAATAATATAAGTATGGCCTGTTGGTCTAGTGTTCAGTGACCCTGACTGCTAAGGCAGAGTTCGTGTGTTTGATTCCCACCCAGGACAAACTTTGTGTGATGAGCATAATTGTTTGTTCTGTGTCTGGGTGTTATTTATCTATAATATGTATGTATTTAAAAATTATATAAAAAAATTATGTATATCAGTTGTCTGATTACCATAACACAAGCTCTGCTTAGCTTGGGATCAGATGGCCGTGTGTAAGATGTCCCAGGATATTTATTATTATATTATATATACAGAAACTGAACAGCCGCTGAAAATCGTTGCTTCTTATGGACCTAAACTGAATAAATGTCCGTAGTTCCTAAAGCATTAACTCGAGACACATATATGCCACTCCCTAACAATCAAGATGTCCTTGACTGCAGCTTATCTTCACACAATACCTACCCATCAATAACTTCTCAAGAAGCACTTGTCCACTCAACTTAAGAAGCTCAAACATAAAGCAATCTATTCACTAAGGCCTCGTTTACGAGAAAGCGTTTTTACTCGTGTTTGCAAAGCCGGCGGACCTCGCGGTTGACATCACCGCGTTGCACGCAGCGTTTGTCGGCCAGGACATGTAGCACGCTTCACGCAACGCAAAACGTCTCGGTCCTCTTTAAGGTGGATGTTCAAGGTAGCCCGCGACATTCAAATTTTCTTATGTATTTTTGCAATTTGCAGCTCAGTGTCTGGGTGTCTGTTGATGTAATGTGGTACGCGACTGTAATAGGTCATTAGTTACAGAATTATAATTATTTAAATCATCAAAACAACCCTCAAGTGCATATAACGCGATTAATTGCCAATTTCATAAAAAAGTCATTCAGGCGAATTGTATGCACTCTGTATTGATGATATTAATGTTTTTTTTTTTGGGAGTGGCTAGTCATCATTAATTCTATCGTCCTGGGCGCGGCCGAAGGGCGTAGCAGACTTTTACTGACTAAAACCCACTCATGTTCCTTCGGTTGCCCTTTATGTTCCGGGTAACTATTAAAAACATTTCGCAACCCCATGATATTAATGATTAAAATTCTGTGACTAAATACCTATTACAATCGCGTACCATACTATATCAACACACACCCAGACACTAAACGGCAAATTCCAAAAAAACGTTCAAAATTTTAACTTCGCGGGCTAATGTGAAGCATCCCCCTTAAACGAGGCCTCAGGCAATTTGCGCTGGTGTGTGACGTTGTAAAGAAATGCAGAGGTAAACTGTCTTATTTACTACCTGAAAGCAAATGTGTCTTGTTTTTTTAAGACTACCGAAAAGAGGGTTAAGCTTTTTGAGCGTATGTATGTGTCATTCTAGGGCACGCTCTGCAGGCTAAACTATAATTATAACGGATTCGACATATTATGAGGTATTGTGCGAGTGACTTAGGGTACTTATATTAATTTAAAAAAACTAAAAATAATTATAAAATAATCAAATAGAAACCCAACTACAATTTCGGAAGTTGGTGCAGTTACACAAAAATGACCGACTTCCGAATTTGTCCTAAGTTTTTTTTCGTTTCGGGCAATGTTCAAAAATGCTGGACTAGAAAGGTTCATATATGTATAATACATGCATATATAGAAGAGAAAAGCCGAGATTTTTGAATATTTGTAACACCCCGTGTCAAGCTGCGGCAGGTCGCTAGTAATTTATATTATCGTAATAACAGCTATCTTGCGTTTTCGTAAATAAAGTCGGTTCGCTTTAAGTAATAAATCTTAATATTCTTATACTTGTTTGTTATCCGCGTTCGCTGTATAATTAAGTTAGCGAAATGGATGGAATTAGTTACTAATTTGAATTGCAAATGGAATGAACTCTTCAATGTCCGTTGTTATTTTATGTAATGTGGGTATTATTGATGTTGGTGTCTGTTTACAGGTGGTAAGTCACATATACCTGTAAAAACTTAAGACCGTGTTCCATTAGGTCACCAGGTTGAGCAAATTGATTACGCCACGATACGATACGATTATTTTTGATGGAGCTTTCGGGACTGAAACGTTGTCCGCCACCGCCTTAGTATTAATCAATTATTATGAGTACCCATAATCGATTGTTAGGAGCGTTCGTTGGGACCATATATAAACATGCCGCCACACGCAACACGTTCTGTCAAATGTATGAAAACGCGCGTCACGCGACGCCACGACACGTAAGTATGTTTCCGCCTTAAGATAATGGCCCTTCAGTTTGTTTTTGACCAATCAAGGTCAAATAGTCAGGATAATTAAATCTAGATTCTTCCCATGTTGTGCGTGTGGTATTTCATGGTGAAAGTTTCATATAATTTACTTGTCATCGTTATAACGTTAGCAATCTGTATGTCGGAGAGCAATGTTGCTATGCTGTGCCCATAAATTGTAACTAATATTTTTCATCGAATCGAGAATAGTGTTTCAACCGCGAGTTAATTAAAACCAAGTCTAAACAAGATGTGATTGGCACTAGAACTTTAAAAGCTTTTAATTGCAGCCTTTTAAGTGGGCCAGCTTTCCATCTAATGGTCCAATGTCGTAAAACACAGCCTTGTGAAGTAAACTTACTGACAAGGATGGTCGCGACCACTTGTTGCTACGCAACGGGCCGAGTGCACCGCGCATGCGCGCTCAGTAACCTCGCTCAATCGTAATTAGAACGGCTTGTTTTTCTTTGCTGCAATACCTTCTTCTCTTTTATCTTCTTTTTTCTGGAAAGATAATAATAATAAAACGTTTAAAAAGTGAAGTCAATTTAGTAGAGGTAAAAATTTCTTCCCGATATTATGGTCATCGAGTGACGACACAACGTCAGCTTCTTTTACCTGCTTTCTGAGTCTGCTATTGTTTAAAAAAAGTGAAGTTAATTTAGTAGAGGTGAAAATTTCTACCATATAAGTATTATGGTCATCGAGTGACGGCACACCGTCAGCTTCTTTTACCTTCTTTCATTGTTAGAGTATAGCAATTCTAGGAATTGATACCTCGCTTCGGCAAGATTGTAATTTTTTTTTAAATAAGACACTTAACACACTGTTTACAAACTTTAAATTTTTGGCTAATTAGAACACCAGGTTGCAAAACTCGTGTCGCACGCACCACCAACAAAATATATGGGTATTTGATATCACTAGGAGTCACAAACGGTGGCGCTACCAAGTCAGACACCCACCATACAATGTCGGTAGCGCAACCACTTGGTATTTTAAAGAAACTGGCCCTAAGATGAAACTGCAGTTTGAACGTTATTTAATTAGTAGAATATTGACCTTATCTTCCAAGACTTTTCAACGCTACTGGCCTTTGTATACTTTTCTTGAATTTTAACGATTGTAGATCATAACATGACAAATGTAATAAAAGAGGAGACACTTACTTACCTAACTTAATGGTGTATTTACTCGGTTTTGTAACGACCTTAACAGACGGTTTGTAATAGCTATTAACTTGATACTTAGGAAACGTTGTAAAATTAAATGGGTTTTTTTCCAGGTTGCATTTATAGGCACTTACCTACTTAGGCATTACGGCTGGAAATATTGTTTGCTTTCATGAGCATATGTGATTAAGTACACATCACTAATTAATCAGTCATCTTATAACCAGAGGGCCTAAACCATTGAAGAATAGAAAACGAAAACGAATAGATTGTCAAATGTATGGAATTGACATAAGCTTTCGCTAAACAATTTGACATCTCCATACATTTCACAATCTATTCGTTTTCGCTATCTATTCTACAATGCTACTTGTCTAGGGGGGCAGTACAACTTATCTGTGCACCTCGCTAGAATGCGATCCCTCTCCCGCTTCCCCGCGCGGCGCCCCGTGTTCGTCTCTTTCGTTTAGTAGCGATAGCATTCCGTCAGCGTTACGTCACAGCGCGAGGTGCATAAATGCAGATTCTTGCTTACTCTTCTAATTACGAAACTAGCCTTTAGAATGGGCTACTAGGTTATTTTCTTTGTTCTTGTAAAAGACGTTCCAGAGACCCTTTTTAATTTTATATTGCATATTTGAGATCAATAACTCTACTTTGACTTTGGCACTCTTACCACAGATTAATAAATAGTTAGTTACTACGTAACTCTTACGCAGATATAATACGTTACTTTGCACGTAATTTGACTTATCTATCTCGTCATCGTAACAAATTGAAAGGTCTGTTTTTATTGTTTTGACAAACAAATTATTCTGCCATAAACCCTCTGTAAACATGTCAAAAACAAAATGATAAAAAATATTTATCAACTTGTTTTGTTGGATTAACAAATTTTAATAGAAAGAAAATGCTGACCTACTACAAGTTTATTATTAATCTGGTCTACTGGCTTCCAATGTCATAAAATCAATGAGAAAACTCGGTAAAGAGAAATTTGTGTGAAAACCGAGATTGGTGCAGTTAATCCCCTTGCTTTGCACCTCGTAAACCTATCGCTAGAAGTGCACTGGAAACTGGACTTTATGGAAATCTAGATCGAGTCTAAAATTATTTGTTGTACTTATTCGTTTACTAGTTTTGGCGTGGTTCCTTCTATTGATTTATCTTAAATCTTGAATAAAGTACCTCAATTTCGAAAAGTATTAAATTTAACGTCGTCACTACAATTCTTTCGTAGGTTTTCAGAATTCTATACCCACTTAATGAGAACATACCCCTATTACAAACATTGCCCGTCTAAAATAAATTAAAGCTCTTGTATCAAATGCCTTAGCCAGGACTATCACGACATCAACAATACTCAAATTACGTAAAACAAATCCATCAGCAATAGATAACAATAGATAACTAGATAGTTAACCCCCAATCATGTTATTTGCTTCGAAACAGCTTTTATTAAACTCCGCTATGACGCATCTCAGAAAACTTCCATTCATGAAGTACGCACAAGCATGTCCACCATATTGCTAATACTATGTACTTATTAATCAAGGGTCGGTGACGTCATGAAATATAATATGGCGGCAGCGACCATGTTGACGCGATCATAATACCGAGAAGATGGGCATAACGAGGAGCATGGCTGGAATTCATTATATTAACTTTACGAGTTCATGAGATTCATCGCAGAATAGTTTTGTTATGTGGAATACTTGGTTACACTTAGAAGTTAAAGGCAAGATTTAGTTAGTGTGGTTGTTTTAGCAAGTTTATAAACACAAATACAAAACTGGTTTGTTACAATACACGTAAAATAAAGTTCCGCAGAAATATACAGTCATAGCAATACCTGTTCAAAACAACGAGTCTCAACTCAAAGAAAAAAAAATAGCACAAAATAAATGTGCACTGCCTAAAAGTCATTTTTGGCAAAACTTTGTTGCTAAATTTTTTATGTCCACACAAGGGTATAATTAAGAAATCGCTATTGGTTCATAAATCTTTTCGACATAGATTTAAATAGCATTTGTTTTTTCTCGCAAAAAAGATAAAAGTGACGTTTCAGATCTTATTTTCAACACAAAGGCGAAAATTCCCCAAAAATATTCCAAGCACGACCATGTTTCAACAAAGTCCTTTATATTACTTGAGTGGCGTAAGTATTCCCTATGCGATCATTTGTAAAAAACGTGCCAAGGACACAGTACTCATATTTAATTATACCCGGGTTTTAATTCACTTATTTTCCCGGATATAAGTACCTCTGTGACTGTCTGGGTCAGTCTCTTTACATGTTTTAGTAATGAGAAGTTTTAATACTGTGTTTTAGTAATTAGATAAGTATAGTTTTAGTATTCTTGGGCTTGCAGTTTGGCCCCAGAGGGCAACTTTTTAAAAGATAATGTAAATCTTATCTCATTACTCTGTAATTGACAAAGGTTTGAAAATTAATGGTTTTGCTTTTACATCATTGTGAATTTGTGAATTAGTAATACAGTCCTATGAATTTCTGTAACGTTGATACAGTGTCCGTCTTTAAAAGATTTGTCTAGTGCAAAAATAACTAACGTAGTTTTTAAATTGCAAAAGACTAACAATCTTATGAGCATATTGCCTGAAATAAATAGTTTTTTTTTTATTGAACTCAAGATTCAGAAGAATCATAATCACTCATTCATAATGCCAACAGTAAATCAGTACCATAAAATGTTTATAAATTTTAATACACCCTTTCTCTGCAAACCCTTATCAACCATCTGTCGTTTTAACCATTATTACATCCTAAATTCGCATTTCAGACAAAATGTATTCAAAACCCGATTTGCTAAAATAAATAAAAAGTAAATCATTTACTGAATCCTTGTTCGCTGAAGCATCGGTCCCTACATTCCGCTGTGTAAACGTGGTACACATTTGTTGGTACACTGTCCGCATAAATAATAGATGGAGGGCCAACTGATGTTGCTAGGTGTCAAGATTTTTGCAGGACGTCTCGGTTTTTAGCTTTCTCAGGACGCAATGGACTCGCCTTAGTAAAAGCCGCAAGTGTTTATTAGTGCAAGAAATGCTAAATAAACACTTGCGGTTTTGCCCGCGTTTTTGATCACTGGTCCGTTTCCGCAGCGTGATGTTACATAAGTTAAAAAAAACCTTCCTGTAAAAATGTTCTATCCAACACATAGATGTTTATGTGAATTTGGACCAGCAGCTTCTTCTGAGATTAGCACGTTCAACCAAAGAAACAAACAAAAAAAATCATAAAACCAACAAACTAATTATTAGTCTTGATTATTGTAGTCGCTGAAACATTTTAGACTTATACTAATTGTTAGGCACACCACTGACAGGACACTTCCCTCTGGGACACTAAACGGAACGCCTTTATTCACATTTTTCGTGTTTTCGTCTAATTAGACCGCAAAAATTGACGGACGGAAAAATTTCCATCAACGAACAAAGTGCATGAGGCGAGCTGGTGCAACGCAGGTCGACGGTTTGAACTTTTGTTTTTTATGTCATTGAATTGCAAACGAGCCACCTGATGTTGAATGACGGCCCACTTGGTATGGTAAATGGCCACCGACGCTTATGGACATCTGCAATTCTCGACGCCTTGCAGGAGACAAAAGTTATATGACCCTCTAGCTTTCGGCTGCGGTTTTGCCCGCGTGGATGTCAAATTTTATCCCATTTTTACTCCTTTAGATTTAACATTTCCAGGAATTCTTTCGTAGTTGATACTTACTCTTCACAAAGACCACCCCCCAAGTTTCATATCTCTAGAACCAGTTGTTGGTCTGTGCTTCGGTATAACAAGTTCTTAACCCGTCAGTATATCAATTGATATAGATAGAAAAATGTTCCTGTAATTACGGCACCCAAACCCTTCACATGGCAACACTGCTTTGAGTCAGAAAAAGGTGTAATGACTTTTCCTGACGTGCTCCTTTACAAAACACTATAACTACTACTCAAATCCATGTAATAGGCTAGACGACTAAAAGAAACTATTTAGTCCGTCGCGTCAGTTAAAAGCAGACAATTTAAATTTTTGGATACTCCAGAACTTTGATGCTCTTTACCTTTGTATTTATTACCGAAAAATGTGTGCCTGAAACAGAATGTATGTTTTTTAATGTATTCGTCATCCTGTTGTCTTCTTCCCAGCTTATTTGGACCATAAGTTCCAAAATTTAGGACATAACTGGCCACACTCTCCAACCTTACTGAGCTAGCAAATAACTCAATACTTGTCACTATTGGACTTGAAGAGCTTGGCAACCTTGCCGGTATTTTTCCACCTTCTCTAGTAGCCTTGAGCTAGTTGCTCCAGATAAAAGACCCTTGCTGGCACAGAGTAATCAACTTCCAGAGGCGTCACGTGGCTTGGTAATTTTTCAGTTTACTTAAAATTGCTTTTAAAGAATAGGATGAGCGTGCAAACGTCATGTATTCACTTCTTTCTCAACACAATTGCTCGTAAAGTAACTTTTATTTGAGTTTCTCCAATAAAATATAGTGTAGCTAATTATTAGCACCCATTATAAACTCGGGGCTAGGCGAACATAATGGTTCGCCATTTTGACAAATCTTGATCTATAAAAATGACTTAATTGATATTTTTTTAAGTTTCCTCACAGAAATTTTGAAAAACGTCGTCTTCATTACGCTCTTTGCTTCAGCCTGGGCTGCGAACCGGCTTCGGGCATATTCCAAGCTTAACTCACGTGTATAATGTAGCATTATGAAGTCAATTATACCACCCATTTCGCTTTTTGAAAATATGTCCTTTTGAGAATATGTCTTTTGAAAATTTTCAAGGCATGCTGTTATTATAAAAAGTTTGTGATAACATGTTGATGATTGTACTTTCTTTATTGTACGGAACAACTGAGAAGCACATATGATAATAGATTTAGCATAACCCATTTCGGTATTGCCATCAGAAGATTTCGGTATTACCCTCAGACAATAAAATGTCACCTTCGACGCGAACAAACTCCAAGCCAAAGTGATGGACAAAACAAATATCGCCAGTATTGTAAAAAGATGAGCATTATTCCCCTTTTGCAACCAGCTTGTTCCCTTTGAACAACAAGCCCAATAACTTTTTACACAACGGCTTCTCATAAAAACAAAACTTTTTCTCTATTTTATGGCGAGTGTGGTGTCGTGAAAAATTGTTAGGTATTTAACAATGTGTCGTGTAACCTCGGTGAGTACATCGAAGTACATGAAGTCGCTATTTACATAGTAACTGGGTGTTTATTCGGGGAGGCACGGAGAGAGGCTCGCTTGAGAGTACTCTAGTTGTGGTATAGTGGTAGGCGGTCAGCGGGATAATACAATTACGATAAGAATTAGAACTAAGTACTTTTCCTGGTTATTTTTAGGGTTCCGTACCTCAAAAGGTAAAAACGGAACCCTTATAGGATCACTTTGTTGTCCGTCTGTCCGTCCGTCCGTCTGTCAAGACCCTTTTTCTCAGAAACGCGTCGAGATATCAAGCTGAAATTAATATCACATACTCAGGTCTGCTATCTCTCAAAGCAGTGAAAAAATCAAGTTTCTAAATCAACGCATTAAAAAGATACGGCGGTTTACATTGCATATTTAGACATTTTCAAGGGAATCAAAACCTTTAGGGTACTTCCCATTGACCAAGAATCATGAAATTTGGCAAGAGGCAAGGTCATGTAGCACAAGTAAAGGGAAAACTCCGAATACCGTAAATTTGTAGTTAGTTCACATCAGGCGTCCGTCTGTCCGTCTGTCTGTCAAGAACCTTTTTCTCAGGAACGCGTCAAGATATCAAGCTGAAATTAATATCACATACTCAAGTCTGCTATGTCCCAAAGCAGTGAAAAAATCAAGTTTCTAAATCAACGCAATAAAAAGATACGGCGGTTTATATTACATATTTAGTCATTTTCAAAGGAATCAAAACTCAAATCCCATAGGGTACTTCCCATTGACTTAGAATCGTGAAATTTGGCAAGAAGCAAGGTCATGTAGCACAAATTAAAGGGGAAACTCTGAAAACCGTAAATTTGTAGTTATTTCACTAAAAAACAAATTAATAACGGAACCCTCGTTGCGCGAGTCCAACTCGCACTTGACCGGTTTTTTATTTTATTTAACTTCTCATTTCATTAAAGAGAGCATTTTAACTTTTTTTTTTCAGAGAGCAAAGAAAACATCTTAAGACACCCAGTGTGTATGCCACTGGGTGTCTTAAGATGTTTTCTTTGTAAAACAATTAGCTTTTGCCCGCGACTTCGTCCGCGTGGATTAAGAGTTCCCATTCCCGGGGGATTTCGGGGATGAAAACTATCCTATGTCTATATAAAATTATTGGATGCATTAGATAAGTATTTTTTAAACCAATATAAAAAAAACACCCACAGATAGTTGTTTGTTATTAATTAGAACATCAATAGATTTGGTTCAATTAGTGCTCCAGTCTATTTCTCGTTTATTGAATACTAGCTTTTGCCCGCGACTTCGTCCGCGTGGAATAATAGTTTCCGTTCCCGGGGGATTTCCGGGATGAAAACTATCCTATGTTCTTTCTCGGGTCCCAGACTATATCTGTACCAAATTTCATTCAAATCGGTTCAGTGGTTTAGGTGTGAAGAAGAGACAGACAGACAGATAGACAGACAGACAGACAGACAAAGTTACTTTCACATTTATAATATTAGTATGGATGTTTTTTTTATAAAAATGTGACTAATCTACTTATTATATAGCCGCATTTAACGACATTTGCATTGGTTTTGCAATCTTAAATAATGTAGTTAAAGTTGCCACATGACAAGCGTTATGACCCAATTCTTTCAACTAAAAAACCGTACCTGCTTTACTAAAAACAGCGTAACCACTATCGCTCATGACATGTACCACACCCCAAGGGTAGATACAAGAGGGTCGCGACCGGCGCCACATCGGCGCGTCGCCGCAAAAAAAACACGACCATCTAACACTGGCTGTAGGCCGAGTTCGAGCGGTCGAAAAAAAGCATTCGATTTTCAAATTGGAATTTCGATTAATAAACGCATTGGAATTTTTCACCACATTGAGAGTATAATATAATGAATTTATGAGCGGCACAAATGAGATTTCCTTGACTACGCCTTAGATTTTTACGGCACTTAGTTACCACTTTAATCAAGTTTCTTTTATTTTTTGTTAAATAACTGTCCTGGCTGGATGTCTGTCTGTTACGCTGTCACGACTAAACCACTGAAGCGATTATGATTACGACTTGTTATGTATCTGACTATCTGCGATAGGAAGTTGCAGGCAGCTAAGAGTTCAAAGTAACATTGTATGCCTGTCTAGCTATCACCACTACTAGTTACATACTAAAGAATCAATTTTGATAAGATTTAGTATATCCTTTTGAGGACTCATTTGTATGCTTCTATTAATATTTATCCAATATTGTCAACAATCACGCAGTCGAAACCTACCTTTTTATCACAATGTAGAAAATCAAATAAAATATTCTGTCGCACAACGTCTCCGCGCGTTCATGCCAGGCCTTTGTAACAAGATTCTGAAACGCAATAAAAATAACTGTAATGTTGGTGTAGGCCATGTTTCGATTATGTTCACGAGTTTCACTTCCTTTTGTTTAATTTGTGTTTTGTTCCTGATTTTCGTTTTAAAGTTGGCTGATTGCTTCTTTGTTTCTTTTGTGGGTTGGTATACTGTGTTGGTATTGAGATGGGTAATTTTCCATTATTTTATTAACTTGACTTGTTATTGGGAGCTAGAATTCTGACAAAAATTTTAAATTTTGTAGTACCTAAATGAAAGTTTTACCGTTTGAAAATCAATAATCAACTACTTTTGTAGCATTGCAATGTAGTTTCATATACCTAGAACAAAATGAGTTGGAAATAAAAATGCCAACAATATTAAGGGTACAAAAAATAATTATAAATATCAAACTAATAAATGTATTTTTTTTTTGTTTCATGTACGCTGTGGTGTAATCAGGTAAGTGTACTAAAACCTATTTATTGGAAAGAGAAGTGTTACTACAAACTTCAGTTGGTACTTGTAGTGCCTGACTAGGAAGTGCACGTACTGCACCGTGCACGTGCTTTCTAAGAGTTTTAAACACGTGTCTGTGGCCTCGAAGATAGCTTTAAGTGCTCTTCCATATTTCTAAAGGTGCTCTTAAACGAGCAACACTTTTACTGCAATTTGTTGCTGCAACTTTAAATATGTCCCCACAATACTTAATATATCGCTGGTAAGGCACTCATACATTGCAGGATTAATGTACGAATTAAAGTAATAATTAACCACCCTGTGTTTTTGCTGAACATTATTATCAGTAAAAATATAATGTTTTTTACCTGGGATTATTGAAACATATTGCCGAGCATTTCGACGAAAATATTAAGCCTTTAAGGTGTAGCCAAACGGGCAATATATTCCCTTTTTTTCGCATTATGTATCTGGAGACAAATGCCCCAAAATAAATTAAGATAAAAAAAAAAATTACAAGCCTTTTAATCTGTAGACCATACCAGACTCGAAAATCCTATATATTCCCTGCATTATAGAGCTACAGAATTTTAAATGTCCTGGTAATACCTAAAACATTTCTAGAGATGACAGCTAAATATTGCGACGAAACGGCCTTAGTAAAAACACAAAAATATTTTTTTTTTTGTGAGTGGGAAATCATCAAATGACTGCTCCCGTCCTGGGTGCGGCGGGAGGGCGTGTCAGACTTTTACTGACTAAAACCCACTCATGTTCCTTCGATTGCCCTTTATGTTCCAGGGTCACGGTAACTATTATAAACATTCCGCAACCCCGGAAACACAAAAATATGGCTCATAGAGTAATCATAATTATAAAAAAGTATTACTAGTGTTAAAACACAAATATGTCGAGAATTTCAATAATGTTTTACTTGTGGCAAGACCATATTTAAAACATTGCTGGCTATTATATTTCAGCAGCACATTGCCAGGAAAATATGACCCGTTTAAGAGCACTGTAAGAATTATTAACATCGTTAAATATATCTCAAGTATGACTAGAAATGGGAGCACTTATGACCTATTTTGTTCTAGCACTTATTTGACGATGGAATTACATCGTCATACGTTGCTTATTTAGTAGACAAGTTGTTGGTTAGTTTAGTTTAGTCATGGAGTAATGTATGACGATTTTACTAAGAAAGACAATAATAAAGAGTTTATTATGCTATCTTCGGGACCATAGATTTATTGAAATTCTACGATAGAGTTTTATACCTACAATAGACATTTTAAACATAACAACACTAAATTCTAGGTTATGTCAGAATATTTGTAACACTATAAATCGTCAAAACTTAACCTATAAATTCATTTTTAAACGAGCTTAGTTACTCAGAATAGTTACCTAACAATATAATAAGCGCGATAAAACGCTACTACAAAGGATTAACAGAATTTATTTATTAGATATTTACTTAATATTTTTGAACATTTTTATTTCAGAACGAGTCACGTTTAGACCGGAGAGTAAGTTAAAGGTTTTCAAAAAAAATATTTGTGTTTAGAAAGCAATGGGCTAATCTGGATAAAAAAAGAAAATACGTCAACTTTTTCAACCTCTTTTTTATTTTATACTCTTTGGCCACAATTTATTCTTTTTCCTTGCGTTCGATTTTTAAATAGTTTTTTGTTCATCCATGAAATGCAAGATGGCGTTTTTTCTAGAAAGATCCAGATTATGCCAAAGAGTAAATTCGCTAGAATAGCAGCACTAATGCTTCCATTTGTTGCCTTCGTAGACAAAGATAGTATTGTGGTAAATAACAGGACATTGTTTAATTGTAATTTAACCTGTGTATTAGTGTAAACGGGTAATGAAAAAAAAACATCAAACAAAAAAGTTTGAGCGTTTTCATCTTAATGTTATTAGAGTAGGACTAGGGATAAAGGTTCTCATTTTTACACATTTATTTTTATCGAAATATTCGGGTTATTTGGTAAAGCTGCAGTAAATCCAATCAGTAACCAATTTCCAAAGAAATTTTCTGAAACGTAAAATCGAATATACATTATGCTAGTTCAGATAAAATACGAAACTTTTCATAAATTCTATTATTTTTTTTTCAGTTTCTTACAGCTCTACGAGAGTATATACGAAAATATAAATTGTTTTAGATTTCGTAACGAAATTTATTTTGATAATAAAGGTAACTGTATCAAAGGGCTACACTGATATAGATATAACCAATATTAATGCCTCAAAATTGCAATAAAATTATAAAATGCAATTGCACAACCAAGTTTTTGTGTTTAGTGTAGAGTAGTCCTTGTACATATGTGTTATGTATCTAACTGTTCTGTAGCAATATTGGCTTCAAACAGTTGCACGAAGACAAACACATATTGGAACTTATTTCCGTCGGTTGAGAATTTAATTTCCTTCTTGTAATTGATGTTCTAGTAAGCCAAAGTTGCATAATACATATGTAACAGTATATCAGCGTATGCAATGTATGTGGCGTTTGACCAGTAACTTGGTTGGCCGGGAGAGAATGACTCAGGCATTAAGTCCGCCAATGTACGTTTAGTAAAGAATAAATAACTTTACAGCATTCGTACAAAGTAAAATATATTTTTTTTTAAAGTTGATTGCTTTTTCCTATTTTGATGTGGGTTTCTTTGTACCTAATTCATGAAAAGAGTCTTAGAATTTATAAAGATGAGTTTAAAGAAATATTATAAGATTTTCTGTTCAGTTGATCTAATTAGAACTTAAAAGGTTTACAAATATTTCCAACTGAGATATTTATTGAAAAGAAGAATATATTAATAACGAATTAGTTGTAGAACTGCAGGAATATTCAGTTTTAGAGCATATTTCATAGTAGTTTACGATTTCATTTAAGTTTTAACTGATATACTATCTCTGATTTTATTGTTTGCGTAGTGTATACTCGTGGTTGGACTCAATTAACGAATAATTAAAAAAACGAAGGCAACATAATATATAACCAAAGTGTCGGCTATCGCATATTAGTTTTAAAGCTTCGGTTAACGGACTCAGCTACTACCAGAGATATATAGCGACATAAGTAGGTCAACGCTTATGTACTTACCATACTATGTCAAAATATATAGTAAACACCGTACATCACCTCTACTTTAGACAAACTTCCAATTCTTATTTAGGTCAAATTGTTCGAAAGCAATTTTATTATGTTAGTTTATCTTATTTTAGTGCGGGTAGTCGAGAAAAGTTTGCAAGTAAAGTAGGTAGGTAAACCAAAATCACTTTAGTAAAATAAGCACAGTTTGAAACTTTGAACTTATAAACAAGAGCTCCCAATCCGGTAATAAAATTGAAATAAAAAGCAAAAGTATGTGAATGTAAAATAAATTTTGGGTAAAATTTGCACAACTCTATCTTTATTCTAACTTACAGTACTATGACCGTACTAGGGCCGTGACTAGTATTAAATTGATCTACAAATTTAAAAATCCTAAAAATGTCGCATGCCTTGTACGATGCCAGAGAAAAGGGATGGGTAATTAGAGAACAGTACATATACGAGTTCTTTGGCCACATCGCAAGAAGTAGAGCTGACAATCTGAAAAAAATAATCCTGACAGGATAGGTGAAAGAAAGAAGGTAGGAGCCCAAATCGCTGGCTAGATTCTGTGCACTAATTTGTCCAAAAGGCCACGACTCACGACGATGCTGAGGCATTGAGGCTACACAACGCAAGAAGAAGGGCCTTAACATATTTTTATACTGAATGTAACACCCACATGCCGCCCGATGCCTAAAGTACGTTTTAAATGTCGTTGACCTCTGCTCAAACAGCTGAGCGAGAAACCAAGGGAAAAAACATTTAGAAACCTTGTTTGTTTTCATGAGTATGTGATAAGTATCTGTTCAATCTTACGAGTAGATTGTGTTGCCTAATGAAGCGATAGATGGCGTTGATTATTGTCGCCACCCTCTGCATCGCGATGTCGAGATTCTTAACAGATCAATGACCTCCTCGCGTACATATAAAAAAATGTCTTTGTCAATGTAACAGTTTGTCTTATTAAGTATCGGTCTTTAATTACCAACTTTTATTAGGATACGATACGCTTTTCATACTTTCTACTGGGTTTGGTATTGGATTTATTACATACTAGTATTACAGTATTGCTTTATTTTTGGGAGTGGGAAATCATCAAATTACTTCTCCCGTCCTTGCGGGGCGGGACGTGTCAGACTTTTACTGACTCCCACTCATATTCCTTCGGTTGCTCTTTATGTTCCGGGGTCACGTTAACTACTATAACCATTCCGCAACCCTGGAGTAATACAGTATTTTTATTGTAGTCATGTCATATTTCTTGCTGTGTCTGATACGTTCATAACACGGTCATAGTACGCAGTAAACAGACTTGTTAAAGCCAATCAGCAGTGTATTCAACATTTATTATTTTATTCCTAAACTTAACGTAGTAAATAATTTATCGTATTTGTATTACTAGTATTACAGTATTAGTCGTAGTTATGTCATATTTCCTGCTGTGTCTCATACGGACATAGTGCGGCGTAGTAAACAAACTCGTTAAACCCAATCAGCAGTGTATTCAACCTAGTCATGAACTGAAGTAGTACACTCACGAGCATAAACACACACCAAGCCAACATTAAAATCAATTTTCTATTAAATTAGCCATAACCTTCAGTTAAAAAACGTATTTTATTCATGAAAATTATATCATGGACTACTTTAAAATATACCTTGAAACCAAATGGTACTATAGGTAGTTGTTCCAGGAGAAAATTGATTTTTATGTTTATGCTAGTAACCAAGGATATTATAAGTAAAAAGATGTAGATAGGTTTATAGGCAGTCAGCTGTGGCACTTTATCACCAAGTTTTAAATGTTGTTTACCAAATTTTAAATTTTATTTTTCTCTTTTTACTGGCAATACTTAAATCATGCCATCCTACTTTCACGTCTAATTCTATGTGTGCGTAGGTGCTGTTTTTGAAGATAGAACGTCGTGTATGTAACCTATCTACACCTTTTAACTTAAAATATCTTTGCTCGTGACTGTTATAACTAAATGTAACATGAGTTTCATGAAACGCACCCCCTTATAAGTTTTGCTTGCTCCGCCGACATGAGAATACAAATAATGAAGGCGTCGACATTTTCACGAACAGATGCTCCGACATTGTATGTCTAATATCAACAAACTTTATTTTCTTTTGAAATATGACAGGGCAAAAAGCACTGGTATCAAATAAAATATAATATCAATGTCAATATCGCACAAATTTAAAAAGTTTTTTATAAAAAAAGCTTGTAACTATAAGAGTGCAAGCTATGGTTTAAAAGGCGAGAGAGATCGAAATGATTAAATAATTTATAAGTTTCATCTTAAGAGTAATAATTAAATAACGAGAAATATCAGAAATAAAAGAAACGAAATTGATAATATCCTGTCCGGCAAACTTCCAGCACAGAAGTCATTTAATTTTAATACCAATTCGACTAAAAGCAAGCTGGAATTCCTTTGTGCAGAACTTTATATTGAAATGGACACGTGAACTATAGAGCAGAGCGAACGAAAAAGTTTTGTTTATAAATGTTAGAACAAAAGAGTAATCCTCGTAATTTTAGTAACGATTACGTTCTTATTTCGGTTACAATCTGTTGATCTCTTGTTGAGTTATTGCTAAGCAGCGATTAACAAAATCGACATTGCTTATAAGTTTCCAAAAAATAAATAAGTATTAATTATTAATTAGTGTTTAGAACGTTAGAGGGTTAACTTTAAGCTCATCGTGAACGTATAACGGTAGACGGCCTCTATCGTTTCCGAGGGTAAATAGTAGTAATTGCAAGTGATACTGATTTTATTAATCAGCTTTGCTCAGCTCAGCGATAAATGTCGTGATGGCCCAGTGGATAAGGCGCTCGCTTCTCGTGTAAGAGGTTGTGGTTTCAAATCCGGGCAAGTACAAATGTGTCTTTTTCAATTCATATGTACTTTCTAAAGTTTATTTTGGACATCACTGACATCCCGTGCCTCGGAAAGCACGTAAAGCCGTTGGTCTCGGTAGTCAATCGTAGAATTTTGACAGTCGTTACTGGTTAGCCAGAAACTCTGACCAGTCTAACCAAGGGGTATCGTGTCGCCTAGTTACTGGGTTGTGGAAGTCTGATAGGCAGTCGCTCCACGTAAAACACCGGTATCCAGCTGAATCCGGTTAGGCTGGAAGCCGCCCCAACACAGTGGGGAAAATGGCTAGGGAGATGATGCTCAGCTTAGCAATAACACACCACGCGTCTGAACACATCTACTTTTTTTCGACATTCATTGTCGTCGAAACGAGGCTGTGATATAGAGTTTTGAATTTTTAACACGGAAATTGGCGTTCAAATCATTAATTCGTTTTTTTTAATGTCACATTTTTTAAACAAACTACACTGCACAATACGTGTAGCATGTTACCGTTATCTGTCACAAAATCTAAACTGCAGATTGGCGAATCGCGAACATGAGTTTTTCAAACATTTTATATTGGCAACACTTTGTGATATTTTCACAAGTTCTACACAAGCCGTGCCCAGCTATCGATGCTGTAACACTTTTGCAACATGATTTTTCCCTAGGCGGGAAAAGTTTCCCCTGCTAACTGTCAAGATTGGGATCTCTTGCAAAAAGTAGTTTGATACTTTTGTGTTATTCGAAGCGTAGTAATGTTATTGTAGCAAAAATGAGCGAGTATTTGAAAAAAGAACGATTTACTATGTGTTACGGTTAGTTTTTTATGCGACATTTTGCTGTATCAAGGTAAAAAGCTATTTTCTTTCTAACTTTTCTGGAGACCTGTATGGTCTTTTAGGCGTAGTATTAGAGTCTCGGGCCACTCTTGCCCCCACACATTATTTACTTAATTTTTCTGTTCTTATATGAAACGAAAAATTAGAATAAGTACGTTTTAAGGTAAAGGTACAAGTACAGTAATAAATTAATACAATAGTAATGAAATAGAAAAGCAGGTAATTAATAGAATTTAGAAGCAAAGCTTAGCTTATTGTGAACGTCTGTTTAAGTATGGTTTAAAATTTAACAAATGCTTATTAGATTGCTCTTAACAAATAGATAAAGTAAATTAACAGCTTCTAGTGTGTATCTTACAATATCTTTATCTTTTAGTATAGTAAGTTAATTTCTATATAGATATTTTCTTCTGATATCAGTAAAAGTAGTCTACTTTAAAGTAAGACCTAAAATAGGCGTTTAGATCGTAGAATCTAGAATGTCCTATTCTTCTAGAATTATCCATATTATGTGCCATACGACAAAGATTGATCGTTAAGAACCAAAGAGAATTAAACCACTGTCATTGTTAAGAACTAACCGAATGCAAAACGAAACGAATAGGTATTAGTTACTTAAATACCAACATTCATAATACTCGGTACACGCGACAACGATTTATCGCTACGATTTGTCTGCGCAGTTCGTTTGTACACTTTTATCGAACGTGTCCAGGAAATCGGCGCAGATATTGTGGTCGTGTGAAAATACCAATTGTGCATTCATATCGTAACGGTAAATTGTTGTCGTGTGTACCGAGTATTATGAATGTAAGTATTTAATTAACTTAGTACTTTGCCATCCAACGTGGCAATGCTGCCAGCCTCTTGGGCACTTTACCGGTTGACAGCGATGCTGAGGAGTTTTTTGATGCCATTTTATTTTAATTCTAGGGTTTTTAATTTAGTTTTAGTTTGTTAATATTGTGTATAATTATAATTATATAATTTAGTATAAAATGTAACTTAGTACTCGTTTGGTTCTGGGTACGCTTAGTTCCAAGCGTTTCGTAACTTTTGTTCTAATAATATACAATATCTACTCATTTTTGGCAAAACCATTTCTGGCGACATTAGTACCTAACTGTGTTCCTATATACCAAAACTTATGCATTTTTGGGCAAAACCATTTCTTTTTCTTTAGCTAAGTACAGTAATAACCATTAAGCCACACCGACACACCTTTAAGCGAGTTTTAAAAGGTATCTCTATATATTTTCGATTAAAATTGTGAATAAATTATGAATGTGTCGAGTTGACTTCACATATTATACCTATTAGCGTATCATTAAGCGTGTATTCCTGTTGAGATTTAATACCTATATACATAAGTACCTACGAATTTTATTTGTAATTAAGTTTCACATAATAGAGGACGAGACAATGCCATTTAACGGGGTAAAATTTAAGTTAAAATTTATTCCGTCAATTTTTCTTATAGAAATAACCTGAGATCCAAATCTTTTAATATAAATAGCAAAATAGGATGTACCAGCCTAGTACACTGTCCCACCGCAAAGATAAAGAGCTCTTCTCATGCAGAGCTGAGTATTGATGACTTCGCTTGCTTTACTTGGTATTAGCGATTTTAGATTTGTTATTGAAATATTAAATTACAAGTCCAGGATTCCTCGCGATGCTCTCCTTCACCGATAGCTAGGACATTCAAGATAATCTTTGGAAAGTTTTAATAGACAGATAGGGAATCTATAATTGTCGAGGTTTATTCTCGGCATTTACGCAAGCAACCATAACACAAAAAAATATTAAAAAATAAAACCACATCTGAAAACTAATCTTGCAGTTACAGCTTAAAAACGATAACAACGACCTCTTCCAAAGAAAAAACAAAATAACCCACAAAATGCAAATTACCTTTAAAATTTCGGTAAACAAGATACGTCGTTACTCGCTTACATTTGTACCTCTATTAACCCTTATTCAACAAGACTCTTTCGCCAAGTTTCTTCTCAAAACTTGGACCCGTCAAGTAACATTTACGGGTTGATCTGGCTGCAGTCCAAATTTCTCGTGTCATGTCCCTCGCTTCGTAAAACTCGATGAAACCTTTACTTACGATTCCATTGTTGATTTCCGATTCCATGACGGGATTTATGTCACCCCAATAATTCTATCTAACGTCTTGTTTTTCTTCGATTTGTGTCAGGGTTACGTATGGTTTAGGCACGATTATTGTGGAAATCAACACGAAAATTAGCTATAGTCACTCGTTTTAAATATAGACAATGTTCCAATTCCTGTAAGTAATATGTCATTTTTTTTAACTGTAACATTAACTTTCGTTTGTTATAGCCTATCAGACTTTTACAACCCAGACACTGGGTCACACAATATTTCTTTATAAGGTTGATTGTCAAACTTGAAAATAAATAAAAAATAGCTTACGAAAAAAATAGGTACCTTGATTCTATATTTGAATTGAAAATACGTCTATCATTAAGTACAGGTTTAACTTTGCACAGTAATCACAATGAGTTAACAAAGTATTCAAATAAATAAATATTTTACTCACAAAACGGGTATTTCCAATAAACTCACGGTTCGAACGGATAGTTTCGTTTATCTCGTGCTAAGCTTTCGTGTGTTATTTGAAACTGTTTAATTTTACAGACACAATATCAGTAAAACAATACAGTACTGGCTGATAATAAAGTCACAGCGTTATCGTTATGGGATAGAACGCACTGGAAATAAAATAAAACTGCCTCGTATTCTATTTTTGAAATGACAATATTCGTATTACACAGGCTTTTTGACGTCAGCAAAAAATCGTTGATTAAAGGGTTTGGACATTTTTAGCAGTAAAATATAGAATTTCAGCCTTTACTTGTTTTACTTAATTCTTTGCCTTTACTTGTTTTACAGTTCACTTGATTATTTATTATTCAATACCACAACATTGGTATAAATTGAAAACTTGATTGTTTTAATTAAATAACTGAACAAGAACGCAGTGACTAATTCAAATGGAAATGAAGTATTTGAATCAGAGTTAAAAAGGTTTTTTATCAGTTTTATACTCGGAAAGTAGTATCGAAATCAATCCACAATGTGTGTACACAAATTCACCAGTTTTCTTAGAATTTAAATCCTCAAAAAAAGAATTATTTTTTAATTTTTTAAGGCATTAAAAAAATTTGAGCCATTGCACTAAATTAAAAGTTTCATCGATTTCTTCAGGATCCAATCAACAGATTCTGACCTAGGGATTATAGAACCACCCATAAATACAGTACAAACAAAAAAGGGATTCCGACGAATTAATAAACCTCCCCGTTTTCGTAGTCATTAAAAAGCTGTGAACTTCGATGCGTCTAACAAAATCGCCACCTCTAGGAGAAATCTATCAAATCTAACCAATCTGCATTTTGGTTTGCAAATGTTTCAAAGCCTATTTCTTTGCATCCCCTGAGAGGCATCTGTTTGGCCTGATAAAATGTTCTCACGTTTTCTGACTACAAACGAATTCAGTTTTATCGTCAGTACTTCGTCTTTATTTACCACTAGCTGTCCCCCGCGGTTCACCCGCGTTATGTTAGGTTTTTGGTTAAGGCTCCGCTACCGTAGGTCGCGTGTTATATAGCCTGTGTCTTCGGTTTAAAGACATTTATTTCTCAAAGAACAAATTACAGTTCACTTAAAGAGAAACTTAACTAAATTTACAATAAGTTGTAGTTTACATTATGACGTTCAAACTATCCAAAAACAATAGTTCAATTTATAACATAATATAACGAGTATGTGTTTAGGACTAAATAAAATACAAAACAGTTCAAGCCAAACTTACGTGTCTAATAAATGATTCCTTAGGGCTTTTTTAAATGCTGGTATACTTGTACACTCTCTGACTTTTTTAGGTAATTTATTGTATAGCCGAACCCCCTCATACTGTATAGTTTTCCTGCCGAACAGGGTTCTCACTCTTGGTACTTCTAGGTCGTCTTGGTTACGGGTATTATATCTATGAGTCTTTTGTGTAAATGAAATATTTGTGTGTAGGTTGGTCTTTAGGATCTTTCGGATAGTCATGCATGTGTGATACGTGTACAGTTGTTTTAAGTTAAGTAATTTTGTTTTTTTGTAGAGTAATTCTGTAGGAGTGTAGTAGTTGTAATTGAAGAGGACTTTTATGATTTTATTCTGTGTTCGTTGTAGGTGTTGTTGATTTGTTTTTGCAGCTTGTCCCCATACTTGGATCAGATATTCCAGATGTGGCTTGACTAGCGTGTTGTAGATAGTGTGTCTTAGCTTGTAGGGTATGCATTTTGCAATGTTCCGCATGGCTCCGGTTAGTGGGAGTATTCGTGATCTTACGTAGTCAATATGCGCTCTGAATGTCAGCTTACTGTCCACAATTAGGCCCAAATACTTTTCATGCGTTGATTTTCGTAATGGTTGGTTGTTTATTGTAAGATTTGTAAATAATGGGATTTTTTTATTTTTAGCTGCGAAAACTATGTAAGCAGTTTTACTTACATTTATAGTCAGAAGATTGTCATTGAGCCACATATTCAAAATATTTAGATCTTTCTGTGCTTCTGAGATAATATCAGTGATGGAATTGCCAAAATAAAAAAGACATGTGTCATCTGCATACAATGATATGTGTCCAGTCAGTCCAGCGGCACTAATGTCATTGATATATATGAGAAAAAGCAATGGTCCCAGGACCGATCCCTGGGGTACTCCGCAGTGTATATTGGCCGGGACACTTGCAAATTTATCAAGTTTGACGATCTGTTGCCGATTAGTAATATAAGACTCAAACATTTTGTAAGCTGTAGAAGTGATTCCTATGACTTTTAGCTTTTTTAGAAGGATATAATGACTAACGGTATCAAATGCTTTTCTGAGGTCGATAAAAACACCTAGAACTACTTGTTTTTTGTCTATGTTATCTTTTATTTTAGTAATTAAATCAACAGTAGCCGAAAGTGTATTCGAGTGCGGACGAAAGCCATATTGGTGCGAGTAAAGAAAGTTAGTATTTATTAAATGTTGATATAAGCGTGTGTACTAGCGTCTTATTGTTATGATTAAGCTATGTTACTGAAAGTTTTGTTAAAATCAACTTAGTAGTTTTTGCGTGCAACCATACATACAAACTTTTGCGTCAGTAAGAAAGTAGGGATTAAAGGAATTAGGGAAAAGTTGCGAAGTAGGGAGGTATCACATCTAGTCATTGCCTTGTTTCCTTTTACAGGAAGAAAACAAGCAATGACATTCTCTCTCTGTTCATATTGATTAGCTGTGTCTTTGAATTATCAGAGGGACTGAAAATGGTGTAATGTCTCTAGGACCAGTGGTTTATGCTGTGCGTATATCACCCAGTCAGTCAGTTAGTTTATCATTTTATAGATTACTAGCTTTTGCCCGCGTCTTCGCTCGCTTAGAAAGAGACAAAAAGTAGCCTATGTTACTATCCATCCCTTCAACTATCTCCACTTAAAAAATCACGACAGACAGACAGACACACTTTCCCATTTATATTAGTATGGATAAAAAAATATGAATAGTTAAACATACATAGTACGTTGATTGGACGTCATTAAAATAATTAGTTTAAAAGACGAGTCAGTCAGAAGATTATGAATTAAATATGAATAGTAGTCTATTTGACGCCATAAATATAATGAATTAAGTAGGTTATAAAAATAATAGTAGCAATGGTATGTACCTTGTTTGCCGTTGCAATATCCCCAGCGGGTGTCAATGTCAAATGAGAGACATGTCGGACGTTTCACGTCGCCGCCATGTTGAAAACCATTTTCTCCCGCCAACGTGCAGAGACATCTCTCCCCGCGGACGCGAGTTGAGAGTTCCATTTTCAAAGTTTGAAATCGGTTAAGTGAAACTGTTGAAATGAATTCAATTTCGATATTTGAATCGTATGGTGCGATTCCTTGAGGTGCAACGTTTTGTTATTTGTCGATTTTCAAATCAAACTAAAACTAAGTTTAATTAAATATTTTGAATTGATTGCTTAAAAACAAAATAACTATGATGAAATTGAATGTCATTTGGTGAACAAATTTATTACCAAAAAAAACATTCTAATTATTTTCAACCCATCACTTGTAATAATATAGGGCTATAAAGCTGATGCTATTTAATTGCAATAAATTGTTTCTTGAAATTCATTTGACTTATAACGTTTTATATGTTTGTAGTTACCTAGTTAGAACTATATCTTTTTTTATTTTATTAAAAAATATAACGTTGGAAACATCTATAGCGTCTATTGTAACGTATTCTAATAACTCCTTACTAAACCTCATAAATTATTTTACGAAAATGGCAAACTTTCCTTCAATATTTCTAAGACAAAATCGATTTTTGTCTTGAAGTATCGAAGCTACGTCGTCATTAGGGAAGGCGGCACGTTCTTAATTCAAACAAGTATTTCGATACCCTAGTTAATCAGGCCGTGTAATAGGGCCACTATAATTGGACTATGTTGTATCTATGATCTCGCGTCTGCTCAGAGAGCCTACAAAGCCTTGGTCGCAAATCCCTTTGTATTCGTTAAGAAGTTTTCCGAGTGTAAGCAATTAGATAAGCCCTAGAAAAAGTAAGGTGATCTTGCGAAACTTTTTGCCTGCTATTGTTAAAAAAGCCGTAGGTAGTATAATAGTTTATTTAAATTAGAATTTTTACAGGGTAATTTTTTTTTTGGCTTTTATAAGTAAAGCTAGGGAAATCTTGATGGAGTGCATCAAGATTTTCTTAGTTTTTCTTACAAAAAGCTTCGATAAAATAAATAAATACCAATTTAAGCACTAAAATAAGTTCAAAGTACTCTTAATTATTCATTGTCATTATTTTAACAACCTATTTTATTCTACTAGGTGTATTTTTGGTCTTGCTCAACCCGCCAGGAGATGATTCTACCCATGAAAACAAACAACTTTTATTATTGAACCAACTCTGAAATCGCGAAATAAAAATCAGCTGTTCCTAACTAAAGTTCAATGCCCTCCCGACCATAATGTAGGAAACAGCTGATATTTTTTACGCGATTTCAGATTTGGTTCCATAATAAAAGTTGTTTGTTTTCATGAGCAGAATCATCTCCTATAGGGGTGTGCAGGACCAAAAATACACCTAGTATAATGCCCTAGCAGGTGCTGTAAGCTGTAACCTCTCAGATGCGTCACCGTCCCAGAGACAAACCCGAAAATATGTCACGTCAGGCACATGAAATAAATACCAAACTACCACACACCCATACCCTTAAAACCACAACACGGCAAAGCTGTATGCGGCAGGAATAGGTATAGCGATAGAACATTCTCGAAAGAGCTTCTACATAAACAGTTCTTGTACTACTAATGTATGTAATCTAACTAGATGTTGCCTGCGGCTTCGCGCGCGCGAATGTCACCACTAGCACAAATGGTTTTCTTTTGAGAATGAGTTTGTGAGAAAGAGAGAGATAATTGAAAATCGAATGAGGATAACTCCGGTTTATACCAAAATATACCTAATCAATCTGTATTTTTTTTTTTGGGGACTGGAAAATCATCAAACGACTGCTCCCATCCTGGGTGCGGCGGGAGGGCGTGTCAGACTGTTACTGACTAAAATCCACTCATGTTCCTTCGGTTGCCCTTTATGTTCCGGGGTCACGGTAACTATTATAAACATTCCGCAACCCCGGCAGGCGTTGGCCCTGTTGGGCCCCTTCTCGTGCTGACTTCTCTTTGAGGCGCGCGTGGAACACTAACGCGCCTTCAACGCGGGCCTGGGGCCTGGACCTAGCCGGGCGGCGGCGAGCTACCAATCGCTCGCCATTCGCAGATAATATGGTAAATTTACTGACTGACTGATTGGGTAATACATCAAATCAAAGCACCGGCCAAATCTCTAGTCCTAGAGACTTGTAACTTGTGAGGTGTTCTTTGTAAAGACTAGTATCCACTAAGAAAGGATTTTTGGAAATTTAACCCCTAAAGAGGTATATTTGTAGTTTTATCCACGTGGTTAAAGCCATAGGTTAAAGCTATTAAATATTTAAAATTCCACCCAGACACAGAACAAACAATCATGTTCATCACTCAAAGATTTGTTCTGGTTGGGAATTTATTTATTTATTTATTTATTTATTAAAAAAGGTACACCAACAGCTTCTGTATATAACTTAATAAATATAGTTGTTTATGAGTTAAAGGCTTATACAGTTGCCAATAACAGGGAATTGACAGCAGTCAGGTCACTAACCACTAGACCAAATACAGGCCAGTCGTTTGAAGTTATTTATACAATGGCTACATTGTATCTTAAATCTTAGACCCCGTCTACCATTGATACTGTCTGAACTGATCTTTAAGTCAACGACCCCTTACAATCTTCCAAGAGGTTCTAAGTGTCTACAATTGGATTAGTTGAAATAAACTTGAGGTTATGTCGGCTTTATTGTTTCAAGGGTTTACGGTTTTCGTCTCGACGTCGTCTCGAGGGTTCTACACTTTACAAGACAACTCGTTTCCGTGTATATTAAGTTTTAGGTTCAATGGTCAAGGTGAGGATCACTTTGACTTTTTCGTTACTTTTGTCGTCAGATAATTGGGATATTTTCTTCTTAATTTTGTATTTGTCTTAAATTTTACCTTCAAGGTAAAGAGAGATATGTCTAGAGACTAGATTCTTATAGTATAAGCACCTATTATTGTCTCATTGAAGGGCAATAACCTTTTCACGTAAGAGATGTTAAGAACTCGAGTCTTTTGAGTCTTAATTTGATAGACTCGGCTCAATTTAAAAGACTCGGTGTATTAACAAAACTCAGAGCCTTGAGTCGAGCTGAGCTCCAGTCCTTTCTCGAAAACTCGAGCGCCAAAATAGAACTCGTATTTCAAAAAGAGCTCGAGTCTTAAAAAGAGCTGGAGCGTATCGAGTCTTGAGCGGTAAAGCCGTTTCGGAGGAGTAAGGTTACTAACATTGTGACACGTGAATTTAAATATTAGATTATTCTATATTATATTCTTTCTATATTATATTCCTATAATATTTTTATTCCGACTTATATTTTATTCCCTGTTTATTCATAAAGGAACTCGAAATGGAAAAGGACTTGAGCGCGACTCGTCGCGTGAAATGACTCGAGCTCGAATCAAGACCTGGGGGCCAGTTCTCGATTTTCGCCATTTATCTCGAGTTCGAGATTGTAAGTTTATCTCTATGTCTATCAAAAATATCTCTATCTCTACCAAAAAATGTCGAATTGAGCAGAATTCCGTATTCTCAGTCAAAATAGAAATAAATGTCACGAAAATGTCGAGTCGAGTGAAGATAATGTTACCATTACGAAGAATCGCACGTTCCGTTTTTGGTAGCTTAGTAAAAGTAGCATAAGTTAATGAATGATTTTGTTTTAAAATGCTGAATATACGAATATTTAAGTATAAAACGAAACGTTTAGTGTAAAAATAATCAGTTTGACAGTAGACTGTCTGTCAATGACAGAATTCAAATGTTAGGTAGGAAGTAAATGATAAAGTTCTTTATTTTAAAATAAAAATAGTTAAGTCATACAAAAAAATCAATTATAATAAAATCAGTTACAATAATTGTGCACTCAACAAAAAGGTAATTTAGGTATTTTAGGGTGTGCAAGATAGAAATTCTAATAAACAAATAAACTCGTCCATTTTTCAGTGGTTTCAAGTCTAATCGTGGTCGTCGTTTCAAGAAAACACAATGCACAGATCAAAAAGTATAAATCGAATTTCCAGTAGGTATGAGATGACAAGCCGTATTTTATTAAAAAAATAAGGATATAAAAACACAGGGTACAATCCAAAACTCAACGAATTCACATAGAATTGACGTATCTCTACAATCGACATGACAACTCTACTGCTCAGAAGCACTCGACATGAACTCTAACGTTAGCCTTCGACAAATGTCGAACTCGACATCCCCAGAATAGCAACTTTTAAAATTTGTCGAAAAAATGACGTCATTCGAATTTTTTGTCGAATTCGACATCATCTCTAAAACCGAGAATTGGCCCCCTGAGCGCCATGTTGCGCTCAAGTCTCTATGTAGACTTAAGTTTTCGAGTCTGGGAGAGTTGTTGTAACGAGTCGAGCTGTGTAATTTGTCAGCTGAGCCTAAAATTTAGGACTCAAAAGACTCGAGTTCTTAACATCTCTATCTCACGTACAGAGACGTTAAGAGTATTGATTAATACGCTTGCTTGAGACGGATTTTAGTTTCAGACTCGGCGTTTTAGATGATCTCGATAATTTATAAGACACTAGCTTTGGCCCGCGGCTCTGTCCGCCTGGATGTTGAAAATTCCAACCCCTATTTTAACCCTTGAGAGGTCGAATTACCAAAAGTTCTTTCGTAGTGGATATACTTACTCCTCACAAAGAACATACCTTCCAAGTTTCATGTCTCTGGGACCAGCTGTGCGTTGATAAATCAACAGTCAGTCAATCAGTCAGTCAGTTTACCATTTTATAAATAAGGATGCCGCGAAACTCCGTATCAAGGTCATAGCTCATCACGGCCACCCGGCAGCCACTTCGCACCGCCTCAACGCACGGCGTCAACTCGTTGTTGATGGGTGGGCCACCCGCGGTCAACGAGCGAACGCCGAGGCGTCAACCCGTTGACGCCTCGGCGTTGGTGTCGTGTTCGTATTGCTATCTCTGTCTTGGGTGCAAGCGTCAGGCGTATCGTCCTCGCGTGTATCAATCGCGGGCAGCGCGCGGGCCACTCGTGGCCGGCGCACCGTCAACGTTCGGCAAGCATTCGAGCAGCGAGTTGGCAACGAGTGGTCCACCCGCCGACCGCGCGCGGACGGCTTAAAACCGAGGCGATCCGGTGACGCTACGGAGTTGATATAGTGAACGCATGCCCATACAAATCCATATAAAGAATACTAGCCGCAGGAGGCGAGGCGGTGCGGAGTGGCTGCCGGGCGACCGTAATGAGCTATGACCTTAATTCGTACAAATAGACTGACTTTACTCGCTCTTGAATTAAGTCCTACTACCGGTAAATTCGTTCTTCACGGACCGTCTACCTACAAGCTACACACCGGCCTAACTTTCTGCTAAATAGGCACATCAAGTAATTTTTGAAATTGTGAGTGAGTGACCTAAGTAGGAGTGAGTGAACATTGATATCCAGTTGAGTCCGGTTAGACCGGGAGCTGAACCCAACAAAATTAATAAATAATAAATACCCTGAGACAACTCACACCCGACCCGTAAATTGGGAAAAGGCTAAGATGATAAAGAGTATATGACCTAGCGCTATCAGAATTCAGTAGTCAACTACTAAGGACATACAAAGATAATGAAGCTCAAAACACGACTGCTTAGAAACATCACAGTAATGGTCACAACAGCTAACCTAGTTCTAAACAAACTACAAGTTAAACCGACCGTGGTAGAACTTAGTTTATATATTCTAATCCAAACTCCTGAATTGGAAATCGGTTAAGCCCTCGACGCATATAAAGTAGCAACAGTGTAATGTAGTGACTGTTGCGCATACAGAGTGCTCCATTTTTCTGGTCCTTTCTTGGGTACCGTAGGCAAAGACCCTTACCGCCTTATTACAAAACAAGGTTTTTCTCTAAACCAGGTATAAACCATTGAGCTAGGTTTTCTATTTCAAATCTTGATTGTATCAGAATAAGATTCAAATTACAAAACCTGGCTCAATGGTTTAAACCTGGTTTAGAGAAAAACCTTGTTTTGTAATAAGGCGGTTATAGTTTCGCCTTGAAAGTTTTTTCGATCGCAACTTCACTCAGATGCTCTTAGTTGAAAGCTACGTTCATAAGACTGACAAAGAGAAAATGTTAGAAATAAAATTTTTGTTCATATACTTGATTAAGTAACCTATTTTTACCCCTATCTGGTAAAAATAAAAATAAAATCTTTTGCATTGTACTCCATTCCTAACATGAGATTTTATTTTTATTTATTTGTTTCACCCATAATTGTTCACAAATTTAAATGCAAAAAAATAGCAATCGGCCTTGTAAACTTTGCACAGTGTAACAACATTTAATAGGTATCACCACATTAGCTAAATCGATTGTAAGCTAAGGTTCATTTACAGTTTACATTCCAAATTAAAGTTAAGGGAAGCAGCTAATAATCATATCTTTTTCGTTAGATAATTATACAATATTTTAAAAATCCATAAGTACTAATATTATAAATGGGAAAGTCTGTGTGTCTGTCTGTCTGTCTGTATTTCACGGCAAGACGGAGCGACGGATTGGCGTAATTTTTTAAGGGGCTTTCGAGGTCAAAAGCTAGTATACTATAATACGCTTACTTAATCACTGTATAAAGTTATGTCATGAACAATGCCTGAGTAACCATACATATTTTGACATTTAGGCCTGTCATAACTTTAAGCAGCGATTATTAGTAAGAAGCTAAGCGCCTTACTAATAAACGCTGCATAAAGTTATGACAGGTTTATACTTCAAAAATGTATGGTTACACAGGCTTTATTAATTGCATAACTTTACACAGTGATTATTAGTAAGGGCATAAGTGTGCATTGTGCTTCTAAGTCTAATTATGATATTAGACTTAGAACTTAGAAGCAATTGAAGAACCTACGGAACCGCTCACTACACGTCTCCACACACTTGGCTAGTTTTTACAAGTCTATTTGGTCTCTTTTGTGCAGAGTTTGTTATTTAGCGACTGGACCTGTTTCGAATGAAACCAAATTGTGGAATTTGTAATTGTATGCTTTGCGGTCTTTTCCATTTTACATTTTCCTGTTCTCCTCTTGTCCTAGTTTTTGTATAATTGATATTCCTTTTGTCCGTATATCGGTCATGGAGACGACCCAAGAGAGATTTGCCAAGTAGATTCACATATACATTTGCAAAAACGTGAATGTAATATTTATGAAAAATTCGAATGAAATCTGTGCAGTAGTTTTTAGGTTGGTCCTGGACAAACACACAGACACAAACATTTTAAAAGCTATATTTCTGGGGTTCGATTCAGTTCAGTTGTAGAATATGTATCAAGAATTATTTTCTAAAAACATTCCATGTACATTTTCGACTATTACGATATTATTATTATGTATACAGGTAAAAACATGAAAAATATGTAATAACTCAATTATTCCTACTAACTTTTATATCAATTACTCGAGGCTTAGGCATTTGTTTCTACAGTCGCACTCAATAAAGAAAATCTTCAGTCAGAGGGTGGAGCATTGACCTCTCCCACGGACTTACAAGAATTTATCGAAGGTTCCAGACCTTACCCTAGTTGTGTTCACTGAAAAAGGCATCTGAAGGTCACTTTCAACTTAGTTTATCATACGTTATGTTTTTGTCTTCTTTTATAAGAAATGATTTGTTTTTTTACCAAAAAAAAAGTAATCTTATATGCGTGTGTTTGTCACCTGACTCGGAAACGGCTGGATCAATTTAGATAAACAGTTGTGTGTATATTTCCATGGACTAGTGGTTTGGAAACACAACTGGTCTAAGTAGGAAGCACTGCTGTTGCTGCTGTCGATATACAACCAAATCAAGTAGTACAATCATTTTTGATTTGATTTGATTTACAATCATTAAGCTGTTGACCATGTCTTTAAAAATGACCTCCATCCTACGATGCATCTCATCAGTCATCATCCCATAGTTTTAAAATATTTTCCTATTGACACACACTCTTTCACAAACACACACATACAAACATTGTAACATTAGCTTACACATTGTCTGGGTATATAAACGATAGTAATCGTCGTCGTTGTTAATATATCTGTGACTCCAAAATTCGTGCAATAATACTCGTGGTACGATAGTTAACTAACTAGTCAATTTCTGTAGCAGTTGTAACGCAGTAATTATAACGTGAAAATTAAACTGAGAACAACTTTGAACTGAACTTAATTATTATAAATACTGGTGCGGTGTGAATCTTTATAACAATCTGTGTTGGGCTTGTTTAGATAATATTTGTCGTGTTCTACGAAAATTGTGTAAGTAATCTACATTCGTGGTATGAGTATTATGTTTACCACTGTGTGTGAAGCCAAAATAACTTAGTATGTTGCTCTGTTCGGCTAAACCACTGAACTGATTTTGAGGGAATTTAGTAATTAGATTGGCTGCTTTGTATCTGATTTTAAGGTATTACGCACTATTATTTTGCCTTTATTAGTTTTAACTTTATTTTTATTATCCGTACTAATATTATAAATGGGAAAATGTGTCTGTCTGTCTGTCTGTCTGCATGTTTGTCTTTCTTTCACGGCAAAACGGAGCGACGAATTGACGTGATTTTTTAAGTGGACATAGTTGAAGGGATGGAGAGTAACATAGGCTACTTTTTGTCTCTTTCTAACGCGAGCGAAGCCGCGGGCAAAAGCTAGTTCCTATAGAAATCTTTCCGCGTCTGTTGAACTCTTGTGTTAAACCGTTGTTACCCATGGACATTAGCTAAGTAGAGCTGAACAAATGTGCGTAATCTCTCAAGTTTGACGGCTTTTTATTTATTTTTAAGACGCCGAATGCGACTGATAGATGTAGAATTGTACAAGTATGACTGAAATTGATCAGCGAAACGCGAATGGAGCTGATTAAGTGTGCGTAGTCACTAACACTAACTTCGTATATAGTGTAGCATGACCACAACACACGACAATAAGTTATCTTTGCAGTTTTATGGAAGTGGTCGTGTCGGTCTGGGACATTGTTGCAAACAATGATGTTATAAGTAAAAAAGTGTAGATAGGTTATATGCAGTCAAAAAGTGGCACATCAAAAGTTTGCCAATTGACAAACATGATACTGAGTATCGCGTTGACATTTGACGTTTATCTCTTTTTCTCTCGCACTTCAATCATGTCATCCTACTTTGACGTGTAATGTATGTGTGCGTTAGTGTGCCGTTTTTGAAGATAGAATTTCGTTTGGGTAACCTATCTACACCTTTTTACTTTAATATCATTGGTTGCAAATTAATTCGTTTGCACAGTACGTCGATGCCGTGTGCATTGTAGATAATTACTTACAGATTATTTCGTTCACACAGTTAGTCAGTAGGTAAAGCGAAAATTATTTCGTGCAGTTTCTTGACAGTTGATAAAACCGTGCAAACGACTGCATATATAAATCCCACCGGTTATATTATCATTGCGGTTTGTGTCAGAATTAACAAACGTCCATCCATACTCGCCATCCTACTATATTATACATTAGCGTGTATAAATTATACATTAGCATGTATATAGTAGGATGCTCATTACTGAATCTCATAATTTTCGAAAACAAGCTAGGTAAACACATAGGTAGATTTGCCTAAATTAATGGACGTGACAGTTTTGCAATAATTCAGACGAAAATTAAGTTCAGCAGAACTCTGTGTCATCAAAATTAAGTATTATGTACGATTGTACGTTTAATTTACCTATTTTAGGTATTCACTGGATCTTCAGCGATTATAACTTGCTATTTGGTTATGTTGTCCCAAATTAAACATAGGTAGGTAGGACGTGGGTAGGACTTCATTCCATCTCTGCCCTAGCCGGTCTTGGTTTTCTTTTGTTTTTCCTAAAAAAAATTTTATTGAGAGCCTAGGCTCTCAAAAAATTTTTATTTATTAATGCAAGTCCGAAATCGCCAATCCACCTTGAACAAGCGTGGTGATCAATGCTCGTGCCTTCTCTGTATGAGAAGAGGCCTTTGCCTTGCAGTGGGACAGTAATAAGCTGGTATTATTATTATAAAAATAAATAGTTTGTACTTGCTTCTTAGTTTATCTAGATAGATAGAGTTACACAGTCTGATAATTAGGCCGACAATATGCAATTTTTTTTACGGCTAGATAATGAAGTACCTAGAGTGAATCTGTGACGACGAAAATTTACTCAGACAAAGTCGCAAGCATCACTACATAATTTTTACACTGTCCTCTGTCTTTATGCATGATCTTTAAAAGTACGCAACTAATCGATATTTTTTAATAGACAGAATGATTCGAGGTGAAGTCTTATTTGTTTATTAAATGATTATTACACTACTGTAGTCTGTAATAAACAATCTCAAAAATTTGTAACACCCGTGCGAAGCTGGGGCGGGTCGCTAGCTAGATAATAATGGATTTATTTCTATCATTTATGCAAAGCGAAATAATGCTCTCGATCGCATTTCCCATGTTATTATCATGTCAACACAATTATGCAATACGTACAGATCTGAATTTACTATTTCAGTTATTGGAACACGAATTTAAACATGCGTTTGATTTGATATGGGCGGTATTTTGTATATTTTGTTACGGATTATCATCTCCCTAGCCTTTTCCCAATTACGCTGGGGTCAGCTTCTAGCCTAACCGGATTTAACTGAATACCAGTGCTTTACGTGAAGCGACTGCCTATCAGACCTCTACAACTCAGTTACTGGGCGAGACGGTACCACTTGGTTAGGTTGGTCAGACTTTCTGGCTTCTGACTACCCGTCACGACTGTTAAAGTTTTAATGACACCTAGAGTTAGTATGTTACGGATATTTGGTTCAAATATTTCGTGAATTCATAATCCTAAAATTAGAATATGGCTACAAATATTGCGGCTGTTCTGTTTGTGGTATTAAACATTTCCAACTGTCACTAATCCGCTTATTGGTATCATAGCTGAATGTATGCTTATGTTATAAATATTATAATACCACCGCACAAAATGTAATGACATATATTTGTGGTTTTTATTGGTTCCTAGAACAGCATCCATCCATTTTTGGGGATTCTCCTTTTGGTAAATAAAAAAACACTTTTTGACCAACAAGCCACTGAATATTAGAAATAAGACTTTATGCTCACAAAAACAGAATTTAACTTTAGACTTGAATGAAATTCCGAGACCTTTCTTAATAGGGTCCTATGAACAGAAAAGGGTTGTTAATGTTAAACAGTTTCACAAATTACGTTTTAGATCCCCTTTTACACCCCTCCCCGCTTCACCTCTACCCGTGGGTGTTATAAACATGTCAAATAGCATTAGGTACATAATTATGTTAAGAGGTCTCCACGTCGAGATAACTAATACAAATATAATATATCATTAGACCGGGCTAATATTCTGTTCTATCCGAGTGGCGAGTGGTATAATTGATTAATACACACATCAAAAGTGTCTAGGGATATTTCAATTAAATCTTAACAACTAAAATTCTATTAATTTTTTGTTAAGACACCTAAATATTATAATAAACCTTGTTTAATAGCCTATCTAATCTGATAATAAACATTTAGATAAAATTAAATTTAAAAAAAAACTTAGAAGAAGAGGAAAAACTCAGACAAACCAGCTTTTCTTGCATCTTAAAAGGACGTGGGACAGTATTCCACAACAGGATATTGACACCTTGTTTTGAGTATACAGAACCGCTGCAGATGTGTCAGTAGAGTCTTAGGTGGATCCACGGATTATTAAAATTAAGTTTTCAACAATTTTTATAAAAAAAACAGTTGTTTTGTTTAGGTTTTGATGTTTCAAAAATAAAGTTTAGATTGAAATTTTGTCTGAGTTTTTCCTTTTCTTCTAAGTTCTTTTTTTTTAATTTAACTTTATCTAAAACTTTATTATCAGATTAGATAGGCTATTAAACAAGGATTATTTTAATGTGTAGGTGTCCTAACAAAAAATTAATATAATTTTAGTTGTTTAGGGTTAATTGAAATATCCCTAGACACTTTTGATGTGTGCATTACTAGCCAATTATTGTCGGTCAAGACCTCTTCAACTACAGAGGAGGCACGAGCAAACCTTCCAACACACGTGATTCGAGACACAATAGAAAGACAAATAGCAGCCCGACAGCCAGCTGTCGCTTAGTCGTTGAAAGGTTAAGGGGGATTGGCGATTCGAGATTTATTATCTTCTGCCACTCAGGGTGGAGCAGGAGACAACTCTTCTGAGGGCCTAGACAAGTGGCATTGTAGAATAGAAAACGAAAACGAATAGATTGTCTATGTATAGAAGTAACATAAGCTTTCGCTAAACAATTTGACATCTCCATACATTTGACAATCTATTCGTTTTCGCTATCTATTCTACAATGCCACTTGTCTAGGGGGGCTGGTAATTGCATAAAGTTATCTATCCGTTTATGTATATTATATACAATGATAAAATGTCTGACTGGGTAATATATCAACGCAAAACCCAAACTGCTGGCCCTAGAGATCTGACACTTGGGTATGTTCTTTGTGAAGAGTAATTATCCTCTAAAAAATATTTTATTTACTCTTTTTTTTGGAAATTCCTACTCTAAATGGGGTAAAATAAGGGATGAAAATTTCGACATTCACGCGGGCGAAAGCTAGTAGCAATTTAAAGCATCAATTACGATGCAGTTATTTTTAACTCCATTAAAACTTAACAAACCAACTTAATAACTGCAAACATATAAATATCCTGGGACAACTCACACACGGTCATCAGATCCCAAACTAAGCAGAGCTTGTGTTATGATAACCAGACCAGACAACTGATAAACATACTTATATAATTTATAAATATATAAATATTATAGATAAATCACACCCAGACACAGAACAAACAATCGAGCTCATCACACAAAGTTTATCCTGGTTGGGAATCGAACCCACGACCTCCGGCTTAGCAGTCAGGGTCACTAACAACTAGACCAACAGGCCCGTATATATCGCTTCAATGGGCATCGTAAAACAAAACACACATAATGCACGTGGCCTAACATATTATATCGGTTACTCATATCTGTTCAATGATACGGCGTTGGAACCAGTCCAAATTACGGTCGACGCAATTATTTGGCTCTCATACGAAAAAAGGAGACGTTTAAGAGCTTAGGTTAAACTAGAGTTCAGCTGCTTTGGGAATTTAGTTATTTTTAACCGACTTCAAAAAAAGGAAGAGGTTTCTCAACTTGATGATTCTTTTTTTGTTTGATAAATCTTGATTTAGAGGTGGTCCCATATAAATTTTATGGCGATCGGTTCAGTGCTTCTAGAAAAATTCATCAAGAACAAAAAAAAACGACGAAATATAAATTGACGATATGTGCGTTACTTCAAGTTTCTACCCGTATATATATGTCGCAGTCATCTGGTTGAATCAGCTATTTGATTGTATGACTAGCGCGTTCATTGAATAGCAACATTTAATTGAATGACTAGGCCGAAAGCTGATTAAACAAGCGTCACTCAACGTCCAACTAGATAACTGATTAAAGCATAGCCCTTTGAACAGAGCGGACGTAAATATCAGTCAGGTGATTGTAATTTAGTTCATTTTTTTTCCACTGCGGCGTTAGTAGTCACCAAAACAAATATGGCGTAAAATAGCTCGCGCAGATAGCACTGTTTTGATGTTATTTTTATTAAATTTACTTTAAAGTGACTTATTCTTGATAAAATAGTGTGACAGCGTGGATTTACTTATTGATACGCCGCCGCCGGCAGTTTTTTAAAGTTTTTTTTTTTTATTAAAATCATAATAAAGTGTGTCATGTCGTGTCCTCATTTTTGTTATGTAAAGGAAGTTAAGTTTTTAAGTTGCGAACTTATGGTCACCCTACAAACATACTAAACAAACATTACAACGTCGACTATATCCCATTAAACGACAATGCTAAATGACGTTCAGTCAAGTCTTTGAACGTTACATTAAACAACTTGACGAGTTGTCGTTTAGTCACTCAATTAAATGTCGTCATTTAATGAACGCGCTAGTCATACAATCAAATAGCTGATTTTACCAGATGACTGCGACATATATACTGCTAAGCCAGAGGTCGTGGGTTCGATTCCCACCCAGAACAAACTTTGTGTGATGAGCATGAATGTTTGTTCTGTGTCTGGGTGTAATTTATCTATAATATGTATGTATTTATAAATTATATAAGTATGTATATCAGTTGTCTGGTTACCATAACACAAGTTCTAAGCAGAGCTTAACTTGGGATCAGATGACCGCGTGTGAGTTGTCCCAGTATATTTATTTTATATTTATATTTGGATGTTAAAATAGTTGTTAAGCCAAACACGCCAAAATAAAAATAAAAAGCGACCGACATTTGCAAAAAATTTAAAGTCAATTTGTGAAACTACAAAGGTAGCACCACATTTGCACGTCATAAGAATAAAATATCCATAATTCAGATATTCAGTAGGTGCTGCGTTGGTTGGTCACGCTCAAAACGTGCCTATGTACTTTACTTCATGTTTTTAGCTTTTTATTACGAACATAGTGTTGGCATGCGGTTACTAACTATGTACAGCGCAACAGCCGGCTGTCGCTTGGTCTTTAAAAGGTTAATTAGCTTTAAATATGGCATTTTGTTTCATTAAAATCAATAAATAGATAATTAGTCAGTTGACTTAGCAAAGAAATGATAACTCTCTTTGCTTCTTTTTCTCATTTCTTCTTTTATTTTAAACCTTTGCTTCTTTTTTTCAGTTCTTCTTTTATTTTAAACTAGCTTTTTCCCGCGACTTCGTCCGCGTGGAATAATAGTTCCAGATCCCGGGGGATTTTCGGGATGAAAAATATCCTATGTCCTTTCTCGGGTCCCAGACTATATCTGTACCAAATTTCATTCAAATCGGTTCAGTGGTTTAGGCGTGAAGAAAAGACAGACAGACAGAGTTATAATACCTATTAGTACGGTGCATTCTCCCTGTCTTAACTTACGGCGCGCAGACCTGGTCTTTAACTATGGCTCAGAAGTCCAAACTCAAGGTTTGCCAACGAGCAATGGAGCGCAGTATACTAGGTATCAAATTAACAGATCGAGTTCGAAACACTATACTGCGCTCCAAAACAGGAATAGCCGACGTTGCTCAAAAGGCTGCTCAACTGAAGTGGGACTGGGCAGGACATGTCTGCCGCATGCCGGACAAATTGTGGGCTCAAGTAGCACAGAGCTGGAGCCCTGAGACGGGAAGACGGGGTCGCGACAGACCACGAAGGAGATGGCGGGATGAACTGGACGGATTCATGCCCAATTGGATCGAAGAAGCGAAGGATCGCGAACGATGGAAGGACTGGAGGGAGGCCTTTGCCCAGGAGTGGGACAGAACAGGCTAACAAAAAAAAAAAAAAAAGTTTAGTGCGAGGCGATACGTGACACCAATTGATCGGTGTTAAATAATCAATTTATTAGTTTCGTGTTTTTATTTTTCAAAATACTTTGTAAGGAAAAAACTTAATAGAGAGGCCAAGGAACTCATCGTACAGCCTTAAAGGGTCATAATTTATGTCTTACTTACCCCAAACAAAGTTCTCTATGGCCATTATACTTTCGACCGTCATCAGCATCTTGCCTAAAATATGGGCTTTTTGCCCAAATGGAGACGATTTTACCAAGAATTTTTTACAAGATTGAACTTCTACTTAGACAGCGTGCACAAATTGTCTTTATAGTGTAATTTTGGCACTATTTTGTAGTCTTTTTTTTAAGCTGTGTTTGTTTTTTTACAGTCTTCTTTATTTTTGTTAGTCTATTAGAAGGTCCTAATGTAGCATTATTTAATTTATTAAAGAGAATGTCGTCATTTTTAAATTATTAGAAGAGAATTATTAACGATTTAAAAAACTATAAATATCCTAATAAAGGAATATAAATAATTATGATTATCAGAATATTTAGTTACTTACGTTATTGAGTGATCCGTCAATATAGACCACAAACTAGGACAGACACAATATCAGTAATAAAAGAAAACCAGCATTTTAAAAATTTATTAACGCAAGCAAAGTTTGACAGACGATATGCAAATTGATTAGTGTTGCCAACACTCTTATTGTCAACATCCAACTATTCCATTCAGCCAAAGATAAAATCTGGCAACAATAGCAATCGGAAATAATTTTATCTTCATCACCATTATAAGATATTCTTAATGAAGACAAATTTTCTACAACAAAACAAATAATAAATATAACACTCACCGTCCCCATTGTTTTGCCGCCATTTAACAGCAATGGCGGATCCGATACTACTGGCTATTGTCTATGGACTGCGTTGCCAACTTGACTACTTGAGGAAGTAAGATTGTAGGATTAATGTACCCGTATACCTCCTAAAACAGTTCTCAGTTTATAAGCAAACAGTGGTGAAATACGAGGTTAGGGAGGAACATCTTGACAGTAGCTTAGTAAGTTTATTATCTTATTTTTCGGGTTGGTATTTTTTCTGTTTGCGTATAAAAGGACCAAAAATTATATAGTAAGGTGTCAACAAAATTTGAGCTAGTCTAACTTAATTGCAGCAAAAAAATATGCAAAGCAAAATAGATACATAAGAATTAGTTTATATAAGTTTCTATTCCTATTGTGAAGCAGTTTTTTTAAACTGATTTAATAAAAAAACTGTCTATTTTTTCTTATAACACGAGGAAGAATAAATTTTATTTGCATTTAAACCATAAAGCTATGGAGAGACTAATGAAACGGCATGCCAATTATATTAGTTTACCGACAAGTTTGACACACCATACATCATTTCCGCACTGAAGATTTATTAACCTCTTCTTCTTCTTTATGGACCTTCCTCTGAAAGGTTTGGGTTTCGCACTTAGTCCTCCTGATTGGATCACTTTGTACGTGACATCAATCTCTTCCCTGTTATTTCCTCTTCCCTTAACTTCGCAATTTTAATTACCAATACTAACTAGTTATCTATTTAAAGAAGTAAGCATGAAATACGTTAAAGTGCAGAGTACATTTTGTGTCTAAGCAGCAAGTCACTTACATAATTTACATAATTTCTCCCAAAAACACAAACACGACAAACGAAAACTAATTTAACTTATAGTTTAAAATCTTGACAAAATAATGTAAATGTTTGAAATACTCATGCATAATACGTTCCCGTTTAAATGCAATTTGAGCATGCAACGTCGCTCCGTCGGGAAATTGAAACATCGCACAAAATGAAGTAAGTTTATAATACATTACAGTTCATACGCGGTGAATATAATGCTTGGCAAAATGAATTTACGACGTCAGTTTAAAATGTTGTGATTATTTTGAATTACACATTTAATAACAAATCTTTGAGTTTGTTGGTAACCAGCAATTAGGGTTTGTATCTTTGTCTGGTTTAAAGGAAGCCGCCTTTTAGTTTCGTTTCTAAGGGTTGTTTATGAAAGGACCAAAAGCTATTTTTCTAAATAATTACGAACTGAACAATGTACATCAAACTTTTGAGTTGGGTTAACCAGGGTTGTCATAACTAGATTTAAAAGTCGCTTATGAGTACAAAAAACGTTGACTCAAATCTAAATACCTACTTATCTCTCAATATTAGCTCTACTCATTAATACCTAATATTAAAAAAATAACTACATGAGCTTCCTATTTATCTTGATTTTTTTTATTTATAATCTAAGTAACAATGTTATTACTGGAAATGCGAAGACATTGAGAACTCCTACCTACTTATTACACGCAAAGATAGTTAAATGCATTATAGCTCAAAATACAACCATCATCTTAAGATAATAATTTCGAGGAAAATGCAATATTGATGGAGAAGTTCTTGGCAACAATATACAGAATGCATTTACATCACTTTACTAAAACTTATACTTTACTGTGCATAAGTGCCAATTAAAAACTTGCGGTTTTTACAGCTGCAGCTACTCATTTTCATAAACTTCCACCCTGTTTCACCCTGTTATCCGTTCTCCGTTCGTTAGAGGTTACATTTTTAAAAATCACAATGTAGAGGATCTCTACGTTAGAGAAGGGAACTACGGCTCAAACCTCATGTTTCTTGCTTTAGTAGTAAGCGGATTAGTGTTGATTACTATCAAAAGAGCCGATCCCTTTTAAAAAAATAATATCTGTCCCTTGCGGGCCCGTAAATACTATCTCTCATTGCAAAACCTATCGCGGGTGAGTCCGTTATGTCTTTAATTACTTCTTCGCTTCGATTCATAGTAATGTTATGTGGTCAATGTGTTATTCTGATGATTGTATATTACTACAAAGTTTGATAAAAAATCCGTTCAGTAGATTTTTGCGTGAAAAAATAACGGACAAACATGCAAACAGAAACTTTCGTGTTTACAATATTAGTAAGGTAAATATGTACGATAATACCTAAATAATCAAACCACTATTCAACAAAACACAGAGAAAATAAAACTCAAACAAAAATTCATCTGCGTGATTGTCAACAGCAAACTCCAACAAAAGATCCAACTCTAATCCAAGGATTGATCGCGTAAATTTAAAAATACAAGCGGCTCACGGCCTTTCAAGGGTTAGCAGCAAAAATGGCCGCCAAATTGATAAAACAGGCACCGTGATGGCACTGATAAGCCACGATGGAACGATAATGGCCGCCATCGTGTCATGGCGGATGGCGGGAACTGATGGGGTTTCGTTTACACAACATGTTTGCGGCCATTTTTCGAAGAAGTTTACATTCTTTTGTTAGCCTGGCTATCACTTGGGTATAAGTCAAGGTTTTATCTGTATGTTTATAGCTGACAACTTCTGCATTATTTACTACATATTTGCCAAATTTCAGTTTTATTGTTTTCAAGTTAAACTGTTAGATATCTAATATAAAAAGCAGTAATAAGCATCAGTTGCGTTGAAAATTAATTAATCCGCGGGTGTCCCAAAGTGTTAGCCTGCCACATTTAGGCTAACACTGAAAATGTGAGTGGACAAATAAATAAATAAAATTTCAAATTGTAAAATAAATCATAATATTAAAAAACCAGCCATTTTTCCGAAATTATTAATTAGAAATCTTAAAATTCGCAAAGCTTAATATCAAAATTATAAAATCAACAATTTGAAAACTTCCGGAAGCATTTTAGGTAAAAAAGTCCTGAAGAGGTTGACTGTAGGTAGAACTATGAAAATACGTCAGGCTCACTCAACTAAGAAAAAAATAACTTAATAACAGCCGACGTTTTGATGAAAACTTTTTCCATGATTCAAAAAGCGACAACTTTCTTTTGAATAAAAATGTATCTTGCTTTCGAAAGGACCACTCAGCAAGAACGTCTAATACATCCGTCATCACAACGAAGAGGGCCATTCAAGGCTCTCAACCCTACCCCGCCTGTGTTTAGACTCACACAATAACGATCTACTATCGCCTCTTCAAATGGCGTGTACTCGTTATGTTATGGCCCATTTCTATGTGTTTATTGAAGGGTTAACTTTGAGAGCGTTGCTATACGTGATCGGAAAATTGGGTGGGTGATTCTGAAGTTATTAGTCTTTCTTTCTTGGAGGTATGGAAATGAAATGGTAGCGCGTGGAAATGGTGAGGCAATACGGAGTTGCATAAATGGGTTTCGAGGTGATCACAGCAATGATGTGTCTGTTAACACATTTTCTCGAACAATTTTCATTTGTAGAACCGAATGACAATTTTAACGCTTACAGAATTTCTAGTGTGTGTGAAACTACTCAGACTAATATAAAAAAAAAGTTAGAAATATACATTATTTGTTTATTTATTTTTTATTTATTTACACAAACTGAATTAATAGCTTAATATGTAAAAATGCTAAAGATCTGTAAAAAGGAAACCCATCGTAAGAAACCCATCGTAAGAAAGTCTGACTCGCACAATAGTTTGGAGGTTCAATAATCCAGGTGTAAAAGACCTCATCTTATTCCATTGCAAATATAGGAACCTCTGACCAGACGGGTGTTGTGTCTGGTGGGCTACTGACCCAAGGTTTGAGCCACGATTTTGTTTATAATATGCTAATATCTCGTCAAACTCTTATAACGCGATGTAAGATGTCAGTTTTAGTTCGCATGTTAGGCGTTAGATGTCTCCATATCGGTTTTATTCAAGGAAATTTGTAGAAAAAATCAAGAAATAAGCAAACAGTTATTTGTTCTACCAGAATATTTTAATCAAATTAATTGCCTAGCGTGTTATCATAGATCATGGCTGACTACCCTGATAATAACTGTACGTCATAAACAAACACAAAAAGTAATAAAAGACTAATAAACAAGATTCATAGTTATTTTATTTCGTACTGTTATTAGGAGCTAATTGAATTGCTTGTGCTTCTCGTAATTTGGATGGAATATGATTACGTATTTAATGTAAAATAATGTTTTCCTTGTATTATTACGTTTTATAATTGAAACAGCGATATGCCAAAGCTTCACACTGGTGTTAAAAATCTTTGGGATTCACGGCTATTCCCTACTACATTTCGTATGTGTTATACATATAAACTGTCCTCAAAATCACTTCACTTTCCTTTTAAAAAAACCGTATCAAAATCCGTTGCATAGTTTTAAAGATCTATGCTAACATAAGGACAGAAAGACAGTGGAGAGCGGCTTTGTTTTATACTATGTAGTAGAAAGTATAACTGTGGTATAACCACAAGTATTAAAAGCAAAAAAAAAACCGGTCAAGTGCGAGTCGGACTCGCGCAACGAGGCTTCCGTAAAATGCACACCTCATTCATCAATATTTTTTTTTGTGATATAACTACCAATTTTCGGTTTTCGAAGTTTTTCCTTTATTTGTGCTACATGACATTGCTTCTTGCAAAATTTTATGATTCTAGGTCAATGGGAAGTACCCTATAGGTTTTGATTCCCTTGCAAATGCAATTTAAATGGAACATAAACAGCCACATCTTTTTATTGCGTTCATTTAGAAATTTGATTTTTTCATTGCTTTGAGAGACAGCAGTTCTGAGTACTTATGTCATATATATTTTCAGCTTGATATCTCGACACGTTTCTAAGGAAAGGATATTCTTATAGGATCACGTGGTCAAGACCCCTTCTTTACCTTTGGAGGTACTGAACCCTAATTATCTCTTTTATTACTAGTCTGTTAATGTAGTAGAGTGATCCTGGTTACTAAGCTTGAGGTCTTGGTTTCAATCTCTGAAGACCTTATTTACACAGCTATACAATAAAATAAATCTTTATCTTTAATTCAGCTAGGCAGAGCATAATGCAGAAAATAATGATAAAGTTAAAAAGAAAGAACATACTTGATACAAATTAATTTAAGCTTTACCGATATCAATAAAACGGTAGGCTCCAGCCAGCCAGTAAAATAGTTAAGACAATGCAAAAAGATATCTATTCGTCAGTGTCATATTCTTATTTTATTTTAAATTCTAATATGTACCTAAGTCTCAAGAGTCTCAATACAAACAAGTCTAATCAGAACATCTCAGACAAATCAAGCAATAAAATGGTCGCCAAATCACGGGTTGTTCAACTCTCAAACCCTGGCATTACCATTCGCTATTCACTCATCTATCATTCGTTCCGACGATATCGTTCGTTCACTCTTTTACTTAGTCTCTGCTTTTCATTGGGAAATTGTTTGGAAAAATTTGATTACATAATTATTTTCCAATTAGATACATATTGAGTGTTTTTATTTTCGTCGAGAAGAAGTTTTGTTATGATGGGAAAATTACTCGCTTTCATAATATTGTTTGTTAGGATTTACTTAAATGTTGCGGAATGTTTATAATAGTTACCGTGACCCTGGAACATAAAGGGCAATCGAAGGAACATGAGTGGGTTTTAGTCAGTAAGAATCTGACACGCCCTCCCGCCGCACCCAGGACGGGAGCAGTCATTGGATGATTTCTCACTCACCAAAAAAAAAATGAAAATATTTTTTTCCGAAATCATTAGCAGCACTAAAAGATCATATCTTGTTTCAACCTAAAAATAAACTTCAATCAAAAGGTATAATAACATAAAGTAATGAAAAACGCTAAGAAGGACAAAGTTCTTTATTATAAAACACAAACTTTTAGAAAGTGTTTTATTAGTTAATATTTCACAAAAGTATATTTTAATTTAGTCTTCTTGCGCTGCAAAAAAAATAGTGTAACCATTCGAAAAATGGCGGGCGAACACTAGTGTTGCCACATTAAGAAAATATATCAAATCATAAGTCGGAATGAATAATATTATTAATTAGCAAAGAGTATAAATAGGATAGGAGATAAAATTAATGACTGTTACAGTAATCATAACAATAATTGAAACATATAATTTTAGTAGATATAGGTAACCGTACATACTCGAAAGTTTTTATCCTAACCTTTCTACGACCAAGTCGCACTGCTATTGTCTTTCTATTGTGTCTCGAGTAACGTGTGTTCGAAGGTTCAATAATTAAAAATTTCGATGACTTTATTTTTACCTTTGAAGATCATTAGCGGTCCACGGTCTACTATTTGAGAAACTCCGATCTAAAGCTACTATATCTGTCTAAACGTACTAGAAAGAAATAAAGAATGAATGAAAGAAAGAAAACGAAAGAAAGAAAAAAGACATAAAGAAAGAAAGAAATCATTTATTTGCCAGAATTGTAGGTATACATATATGTAGTATGGTAAATTTTAGCAAGTCCCGATACTAGGTATATCATGTACTTCGTTTATTTATAAATACCACAGTATTACTAGAATTAATTCCCACGAGACGCTACCTAAATATCGGTAAAATTAATACATGTCTCATTTTCTGACAACGGTAGACAATACAATAGCAATGCATTTCTAACGTAATTAAAATAGATTAGATTACCTAATAATTGACGTGAAGTAATTAACAAAGTGTGGTGTGGCTTAGAATATTACACATGAAACAACATTGTACTAAAAGCTTAACTTAGAAATAAATATTACTTAGCTCTTAGGTACTTGAGCTTAAAGATATTCCCGTCTCTATCAAGTTTGACAGTGACAGAAATAATGTTTAAACGTCACTTATCACATGCCTGGATGAAGCATTAGTTAAGAGTCATCTCGTGTTCTTGGTTATAAGAACACGTGTATGATCTCCAAACTATAATTTAATAACCGTACAATTGTCATTTAAACTGAAATTATTATTTTCAAACTGGACATTAGCAGAAATCACCGAAAATTTGGTGGATTGCCATAACAATTAAAAAAGTTGAAGTTGAAGCATTAGTTCTGTCACTATCAAACTTAACGTAAAAAATAGAGAAGGAACATACTAAGCTAAAGTGCGTGCTTAGAACAGTTGATTTATTTCAGTCTTAGATTTTGACTACATAAATTGCAAGTTTTTTAACTGAGAAATAGTCATCTACATAGTTATACCGTCCTTTTTATTTTTTAATTATAATGATATTGTATAACAGGCAACAAAAAAAAATTTGTAAAGAAGACAGGCAGTTTCATATTACATGATAACAAAACTGAAACTTCAGTTTTAGTTTGACTTGTCTAAATTGAATTTGATATATTTTGTTTGTCTGGATCATATTTCGTGATTTCTAATTCACTTTTCAAACTTGTAGATTAACTATTGTGCATTTCCATACATAAAAAATAAAATAAAAAGGATATTAAGTCAATGAAATAAATAGTTTTGATGTTGCCATACAGGCCATCTTTTTAGTATGGCCGCCATTGTTTCAATTTTAAGATTGCGATCGTTGAAATAGTTTAAAGTCTTTTTGGTACAGCTTTTACTTCTTTTTTTTACAGCTTTCTTTCCTTTTTTTACCTTTTTACTTTTTGATTGACGAAAAATTTCCACTCAATGACCAAGAGATCCGAAGCCAAGACGGGCTTCGGAAATTGGATGTTATAAACGGGTCAGAGCCCGTACGTCCCCTAAGATTTGTCCCCCAGCATAAAAGTTGTGGATTCGGCCCCTATATAGGTGCCCGTTGGTCTCCTGGTAGGGGACCAATTAATATTTTAATAAAAATATTATTTTTAAGGTACCCATTCGTCTCCTCTAATATATACACAATATAAGTTAAAGATTCGGCACCTATTCAGGTGCCTATTGGTCCCCTGAGATAAATCACCTATATTTTACCTAAAAACGGTTAATATAGTACACTTGTGAACAGTTTATTAACGCAATTAATTTAATAAATCATAACAGATCATTGAAAAAAGAGCTACGATGAATGATAATCCGTCAGATAATAATGTAACCTGTCGATAGGCTTACGATGTAATATTGTCTCTTTACGAATGGCTTGTTAAAAAACGGGTATTAATGATTAAAAACTTAAGAGAACAAAAGTACTAGGCGCGCAGTAACGTGAAGTAGTCATGTGCGAAAATCTAAAATTCATTGTGTTTTTAATTTTCTCACAAGATCACCTTAATCAATTCAAAGTACTAGGCGCGCAGTAACGTGAAGTAGTCATGTACGAAAATTTAAAATTCACTGTATTCCTTAATTTTCTCACAAGATCACCTTAATCAATGCAAAGTACTAGGCGCGCAGTAACGTGAAGTGGTAAATAGAAAACGATCGATCGACGAATCGATTAATTATTTTGAAGACTGACTTTATGCCTAGAGCCTAGAGGCATTTTATTAAACTTAATCTTATTTGAAATACTTAAACATGATATTTAAGGAATTATTATATTTTTATTTTACCCTTTTCTGCGCGACTGTACCAGGACTATAATTATACATGTACTTATATTAGAAGAATGAATTAAAATAAATATTCTTCAGGGGGCGAATAGGCCCCTCAAAAGTTCCAGGGGACGAATGGGCACAGGGTGCGAATCTTAGGGGACGTACGGGCTCTGACCCTTATAAACAATACAAGTGGCTTTATTTCTTAGTAATTTTTTTCAACTACACTTAATAACTGCTTGTCTCAATTTCATAAACGTGCATACTATAATGTCAAGTATACCATATAGTGTCTAACAAAACACTCACTAGCTAATGCGGGTGCCCCCACTCTGATTACACGTACGTTTGTAAGCTCGTCTTCGAGTAGTCAGTTCTAACTAGATTGTACCGGAGAATTCTGGTTTAGAGTACAGTCGTACACAGTGAAGCGATGGGAGCAAGTTTGATTAAAATAGTTCTTAAATTTAAAGATGGGTAAAAGAGAGGGGTGACAAATGTCAGGGATCTTTTTTAATGTGTATGCATTTCACAAAATTGAATCTTTTGGGTGGCGATTTTTTAATCTTTATACTCTATACGACGGAATAAATATGGCAGTTTGACAGTTCATAGTTCTATAGATAAAATACTAGCTATTGGGTTTTAACTCCCCTTTGAAGTCGACTAACTATAAAACATAGACTATAGTACTTTCAGTATCGGAACTATTGCAAAAATAGACGTCAAAGTATTCAGTTTTTAACCGACTTCAAAAAAGGAGGAGGTTCTCAATTCGTCTGTATGTTCTTTTTTTTTTTTTTTTTTTTGTATGTTTGTTACGCGATATCTCCGTCAATTGTAAACGGATTTTGATGGTTCTTTTTTTGTTTGATAAGTCATGATTCAGGGGTGGTCCCATATAAATTTTGTGGCGATCGGTTCAGTGGTTCTCGAAAAATTCACCAAGAACCAAAAAAATTGACGAAATATTCATAGGCGATGTGTGTTTTTTCTTCAAGTTTCTATATCTACATTGGGAGTCGACACTAAAAAGTAATAAATAAAAACTTTTTTTCAAAAAAATAATAACCGCCTTCAAAAACTAAAAACCCAAAAATAACTAAAATTTCGGAAGTCGGTGGCTTCTGTTCTGCCAGTCAATTTGTGTTGCCACCGACTTCCGAAATTTTAGTTATTTTTGGGTTTTTAGTTTTTGAAGGCGGTTATTATTTTTTTGAAAAAAAGTTTTTTAGTTAAGCAATTTCAAAATACGCATTTATGTTCGTAACAATTGAACTCAATTTCTTTAGCACCGCTAAAGAAATTGAGAAAAGCGCTAAAAAGTTTACATTAACCGCAAAATTAACATTAACTGGCTAGCTGTTGATGTCTTTAACACTAGTGTATTTCTGTATTCTTAATTCAGTGTACGACTAAACGCCGACAGCTCCACCGACAGTCTAAGCACCGACAATACGTTGGCGGGTTTCTTCGCCGACATCGTAAGTCCGATTCAGAACAATTCAACCTGGATATTAATTGTAATGATTTATTATAATCAGCCCGTGTTGTCCCCCTGCAGGGCAAAGGCTTCCCTTTATTCCTTCCTTGCCTCTCTGCCCTGGGTCAGTGTAGGCCAGTCCTGCCTCCAAACATCTATCTCTTCTCGCCATCTTTGCCTGGGTGAACCACGATGTCATTGAACGATTACTGGCATCTTCATTGTGATGATTTTGCCTACAATTTGTCCAACATGCGGCAGACATGTCCGGCCTAGTCCCACTAAAGCTTGGCTGCTTTTTGGGTGCCGTAAGCTACTCTTTTAACCACCCAAAAGCAGGAGCCCCGCTGCGGTGAAAGCGCGAGTGAATCCCGCTCCGCCCATAGGTCAGATGAAAAACGACGTGGTGGTCTTAGCCGGTAAGAGACCGGCACACCTCTCCGTCTTGCCCAGACGTGGAAAACTCCATGAGGATTTTCTCACGATAAAAACCCCGCTCAAGAATAAGGAGCAAAACAAGGAGTGTAAAGTGAAGATAATGATGTCGGAGAAAAGACTTGTCGAAGTAAATTCTTGTTGGTGTTTAGTCTGTCGGTGTAATGTCTGACAGCATTTTGTCGTAAACTCTTCTTAATTAGTACTAATTTTCAAATGCTGCTACAGAGTATGTACTAACGTGATTTATTCCGCAGCTGACGAGAACGGCTCCATATCGGAAACGATACCGGACCGGCCCGTCGAACTGAAGAACTTCCCGAAACTCTGCGACCAACGGAGAAAGTATCCTGTTTTATACAAACTAGAGTTTCAAGTAAGTGTGCATTTTTTGTTATTTTATATACTATTTATAAAATTCTTTAGGAAATACGCACATTTATTCAGTTCTAAGCAAGCTTATACAATAATTTTGCGTTTTTGTCTAAAATCGTTGTTTAATTGTTGAATAGAGCTGAGCTAGTCAATAAACGTGAATAGTCCCTTAATATTGTTTTGTTTATATCTCCTTAGGTGAATGTATTTTGTTGCAAGCCCAACTGCTCTGCTTGGAGTCCTGGATTCGAATCCCAAGTCAGACATATTGTTATTGGGTTTATCCATTAAGAATTTATTTTAACATTACAATACTCAAACTACAGCGAGAAAGTCTATCAATTTATTATTACACGACAACGTTACAGTTAAATCTGCAGTCCAAAAAAATACATAAGACGTACCTACATTAATTTTTAATTTATGAACATTTACTGAAAAACATTAAAAAGCCTCGATCGATTTGCTTAATTTTTAACATAAAAAGATTATTTTGTTAGACTTTCAAAATTTATAATAATGAAACATTTAAAAATAATATAGACCTTAAATATTTTTTGTTCTATTTACTTTAATTTCATGATTTGGATGTTTAATAATATATTTATATAATAAACATATTATTAAACAAATTAGATAATAATATTCTAAGATATAATTTAAGAACGAAGTAATTATGATTTACATAAAAAGAGGTTGGGGATCCAACGGCAAGGGGTATCCAAAAAGCTTTTAGAATTTCCACGTAGAACAATTAATGTTTCAATTTATAAGTACCAGAATTTAACCAAATAAAGACACCAAAAAAACACTTAAAATTATAATATGCCTGACCTACAAACCCTCAAATTATTCACGCCGCGTTCCACATAGCCTCGTCGTTTGGTGTGGGGCCAAAAGACTCCATCTAAGGAGATAATATGTCATTGTAATGGCCATTCGGACTTACTACGTCCCGTCCGAGAGTGAGCTTAGTTCATTGATAAACGTTCGAAATTAAGTGTCGCCAAAGATGGGGCTCAACTTTATCCTTCCTTGGTAGTTGATTTTTTATGAGGTTTTTGATTTATTTGGTTTGTCTAATTTCAAGATAAAATGAATAGGGTATTTGACACCACCGATGAATTGTCATTTTGTCATTAACTAACTATTTATAGATTAAACAAAAAATATATCTCTGGGATGGTAACACATTAGCAAGGCTATTGTGTGTTGGACAATGCGTGCTTTCTATGCAAACGGAGATACTTTTTTTATATTTTTTAGTGAGTGGGAAATCATCAAATGACTGCTCCCGGCCTGGGTGCGGCGGGAGGGCGTGTCAGACTTTTACTGACTAAAACCCACTCATGTTCCTTCCATTGCCTTTTATGTTCCAGGGTCACGGTAACTATTATAAACATTCCGCAACCCCGGCGGAGATACTTACTAGCAACATTTATGGCGAGATAAATAGACGTTACTATGCACTGACTTTGGCCTAGCCATGTTCCGCACCGGGATTACGTATCTTGCAGCAGCCGAGCGATCGCGATAATTGCGCAATATTTGCTTCTTAAACGTCAAGTCAAATAGCAATCTAGCGATAGTGCTGGAGTCATCTTGTGTTCTTGGTTATAAGAACACGTGTATGATCTCCATACTATTATTTATTAACTGTACAATTGTCATTTAAACTGAAATATTATTTTCAAACTGGACATTGGCAGAAATCACCGAAAATTCGGTGGATTGCCATAACAAATATAAAAGTTGAAGTTGATAGTGCTGCCTCTGTGGAGCAATCAGTTAACTAAAACATGCATTTTTTGTTTGGTGGTTTCGTATTCAGTATGGTTTTTAAGAGCAAAGTTAAGTTTTTTTTTTGTTAAAGGTGATATTTAATTAGTTCCAGCGATTGTTACTTTGTTGTCATCGTAGCAATAAGTGCATTAGAACAATCAGCGATCGATTAGCAATCGATTCATACATAATACGTTTTTTTTTTACTTTAAACGATTAATCGCGCGGCATTTTTTATGACGGGCCTGTTGGTCTAGTGGTCAATGGCCCTGACTGCTAAGCCAGAGGGCGTGGGTTCGATCCAGAACAAACTTTGTGCGATGAGCATGATTGTTTGTTCTGTGTCTGGGTGTTATTTATCGATAATATGGACATATGTATTTATAAATTATATGAGTATGTATATCAGTTGTCTGATTACTATGTCACAAGCTCTGCTTAGTTTGAGATCAGATGGCCGTCTGTGAGTTGTCCCAAGATATTTATTTGTTTATTATTTATTTATGTATTTGACTGTGCATGTATTCTATACAAACATAGATACTTACAAGCAACGTTAAGACACTCATTCAATCGATTGAATCGCTCGACAGTGTGATAACCGCCTTACATGCAGATGGACTGTTAGTTATTTAGTTATCCAATGACGAAAAAAAAATGGGAAGCCAAAACTGGAAAAGATTATAATTATAGCAACCTTTCTCCATATGGAATAGAGTATAGAAAACATTCAAAAATGTTAGAAGGGCTTATAAGCCAAGAATCTCACTTGGTTTTATTTATTTAATGATTTATCTTAAGGTCCTATCTTTTTGTCCTACACTAAGCTATTATCATAGCTTATTTTAATGGTATATAAAGTCACAATAACGAGTATTATACAACGTCATAAGTATAAAACATTTTTTCCTATATTTTCAAAAGACAACTTGGCTTTAACGCCGTTCAAGTCTTAAAGGCAAATTTAGGCGTTTAATTGAAACTATGTACTACCCGATACATTTGTTGTAGCATACTTACACATAATTGAGTAAAATACATTTATTCATTTTAATTTGTTATTTACTAGCTTTTTTACTTAAGGGAAGTATTTTTTGTAATAAGTCCTGGACTATTAGAATTAAAACTAATCTAACCTCTTTAAAAATAAATACATGTTGCATCCCACACCAAAGGCCTACCCAACTTTTAAGGCATTATGGTCATCCCATCGGCCATCAGGTCTTTTCCCATCGTCGCGTGCCAGACCATTAGGTTCTAAAACAGCTGGCACCTCGGCGGTGACAAAAGCACGACGGATAAAAACATTAATACTTGCGTGTCGTGCTATCCGGCCGGCACGTTTACCGCATAAAAGGCTATGGTGTCCGAGGCAGTCGACCGCTTGACTGCTTTAACAGCGATGCGGAGCTACGCAAGGAGCGCCTAGGCGAAAGTATGTAGCGAGCCGGAAGGTGGTATTACCATAGCACTTATTTTACCTACAGTATTTATTTTATTATTTATTTAACAGAGACTAGAGACTCATTTACACTTTAATCTTAATCCGTCATTGCCACGAAGTAATTTAATCAAATATGTACTTAGTGTATTCGTAATTTTGACGTCAACATATGTCAATTAAATAATAATATCCAAGACTGAAGAAGAATAAGGAAAATAAAGAATTTATTACAAAAATCAACATTCTGAAGCTAAAAAACGATGTTCTAATTAAGAATGAAAAAAAAAAACGAAAGAAGACATGATTAAATTGACAATTTATGAGCCGACGCGACGTCGAAAGAAATTGTGTACGAGACACACTTCTTGAAGAAATAGCAGAAATTGTAATTTGGCGTTGTAATTTTGAAGCGAAAAAGCGGATTTTATTAAGTCGGTTATTTCATAATACGACCGTTTTTTGGAGTCGGAAAAATATCTCCCATAACAAAAGTCCCTAGAGTAAAAGGCTTCATAATTTTGATGTTGTGAATACAAAATCCTGCTATTTACTTGATCATCTTAACGATCATTTTCTTTTGTGAAGTTAATAGAAATTTGAGATTTATCAGATATTTGAGCACTGCGATCATTGATGTTATTTATTTTGCTTTTTTGTTTGCATTATCCTGTTCTGTTTCTGATTCTTTTGTAAGTAGGCTTTTCTAAGCCCTTAAGTCTCAAGCTTACTTATTTTGTCTTTATTTTAAGCTTTTATTTGCTGATATTTACGTAACAGGGGTTTTTTTAATAATATTATCTACACAGATGAGTTACTTTCATACAAGGTGTATTTTTGGTCTTGCTCAACCCGCTAGGAGTCGATTCTACCCATGAAAACTACTACAATGACTACAATGCCCTTCGACGTAATGTATAAAACAGCTGATATTTTTTTCGAGATTTCGGAGTTGGTTCCATAATAAAAGTTGTTTGTTTTTATGAGTAGGATCATCTCCTAGCAGGTTGTGCAAGACCAAAAATACAACTAGTATATGTATATTATACGGCTACACCAAACTCATACTTTACGAAACCATATGTAGGTAAAGAAATGAATTATGTATAATTTTAATGGTAGCCACGTTTCCCAAAACACAAAGCATGATAATGTTAACCAAACCTCTCAATGATTCCCTATGCAAAACTTTCTATTCAAAAATGGTAAACTGACTAACTTTTTTATATATCAATCAGCACACAGCTCTAGCCGCTAGTCCTAGAGACATCAAACTTGGACGGTATATATGTATTATTTGTGAAGATTAAGTATCCACTAAAAAAAGGGTTTTTATTAATTCGACCCGAAAACAGTTAAATTGACGCTGAAAGATCGAAATACACGCGAGCGAAGCCGCGAGTGAAACCTAGTATCTTCCAAACACATAAAAAACTTACAAATTTAATGACCCGAAGCTACCAAACTTGTACAATAAACCACAAAAATTGAATCATAGTCGAAGCCTTACAAAGTAGATTATAAAGTTGTGGCATAATTCAGTTTCCCGAGTTAATCTTTTAGTTAAGTTTAAAAAAGAAATAGTATTTCTTTGTTGAGCTTCTCCCTGTGCGGCAGTAGTTTTGAACAAGCTGAAAATATTTTTCACCAGTGGTTTTATATGAAGTATTGTTTTAAAAATAAGTTCAGTATTCCGTGCATACCGTACCAATTGCTGTTGAAGATATTTTTTGTATTGCTTTACGGATTCTAAGAAATATAACTTGACTTAAAAATGTATAATTGTGCTCTTTTAGGTTGGGCTAGTTATCGGATAGAAGGACCATGTTATTAAAGTTTAAAAAAATATGTATAACCAAGCCAAGCGTACCAAAAATCTGAGAAAGAGTCAATATAGTCATAGTCATCATTATGAACCATTTAACTGGATCATGGGAAAAAATGCTCCATACATTTTTTCAACTTACCCGTACTAATATTATAAAAGATCTTCTGCGTAAACTGCATTTCAATGTTCCTCAGAGATCAGTTAGATTTAATCCACCTTTATCAATTCCCTTTTCTTCATCTAACTACAGGCAGAATTCCTACTTAGTGCGAGCGAGTAAGGATCTCAACTTAATGAGTAAAGAGTTTTCATGGGACGTGTTTACTACCAAAAGCCTATCAGTGCGTAAGCAGCTTAACCTTAATTTTTTCAAAACCTTATAGTGTCATGTACTAGTTTCCTTTTGATGTCCATTAGCGTAAGCATTATTTTTAGTGTTCATGCTTTTTAAATTGTGTTGTGCTATGTCAGTGATCGTTTAGATCCTCTATAATGTATACTGTTTCTAACCGTGAAAACCTGTAATTGGCTTTATGTTACATAATCAGCTGTTTTCATTATTTTAAGTATAGCTGTTGGTTTTCCATCTGAATAAATAAATAAATAAATAAGTGCGAAAGTAACTCTCTGTCTGTCTATCTGTCTGTCTCTTCTTCACGCCTAAACCACTGGACCGATTTTGAATAAAATTTGGTACAGATATAGTCTGGGACCCGAGAAAGGACATAGGATAGTTTTTATCCCGGAAATCCCCCGGGAACGGGAACTATTATTCCACGCGGACGAAGTCGCGGGCAAAAGCTAGTATGAATATGTGTTGAAGACCATATAGAACAGTTTAATAAAATACACTACTAAGAAATCCAGACCTTACAATGAAACCGTAAGATCCGAGCAGTAGAGGTTAATTAAAAAAGGTTTAACGCAGTTATGTCAAACAAAATGGCGGATGCCTAGAACACTAAACGTAAATGATCTAGGTTAACTTTCATCTCACATGACCCACTTACAGCTTGCGGTTATTATTTGTTATTACAGTAACCGCAGTAAAACACATTCTGAAATTTTTTCAAGTCCCAAACCTTCAGACCACACATTGCACGCTAAGGACACATTTGTTGCGGTTTTGTGGCGGTATACAATACATTTGTAACAAACAACAACCGATTTGAATGAAATTTGGTACAGATATAGTCTGGGACCCGAGAAAGGACATAGAATAGTTTCATCCCGGAAATCCCTCGGAAAACGAGAACTATTAATCCACGCGGACGAAGTCGCGGGCAAGAGCTAGTTACAATATAAATGAAATATTCAAAGACGAGAATTTAAAAACATTGAACGCAGTGTTAAGCAACATGGCGGGCGCCTAGTTCACTGAACGTAAATTATCTAGGTTAACCCTCCACTGACGTGACCCACTTACACTTAGTATTTTATTCTCTTATTCGGTACGATGGATACCTAAGCTTAGAGCATCGGGTTTTCTAATAGCGTTTTTTATTTTATTTTATTGGATGCAATGGAGTGCAGCATTTTGGGAGTCAAATGCAGACCGAATCAGAAACAGTGCTGAGTTCCAAAACACCAATCACCGACGTCACTCAAAAAACAACCTAGCTTTAAGTGGGACTAGGCCGGCCACGTTCTGTTCGCATGTGGAATGAATCGTGGCTAAATCAACCAAAATGTCCAGAAAACGTCCGTGGTAGACCCAGGCAAAGATGGCGGGAAGAGCTTGATGCTTGAAGGCAGGATTGGCCTACACTGGCTCAGGATAGAGTTTAGAAAAAAGAGGGGGATTCCTTTGCCCAGCAGTGGGACAACATGGGCTTGTAATAATTGGATAGCAAGACCACACGAACGGTGGTGCAACTCATATTATGCCTGATTTTATTCCAGCACTCGATCCTTTAAACCGAAATACAGCAAAAAAAATGTTGCCAGAAATTATGTATCGTTTTAAAATTGACTGAATTATATAAAATGTTTATAATTATAATTATGTTTTGAAATAATTCTACCTCAAAAGTGCTTAACGAGCCATTCTCGTAACAATCATTTTGATTAGGTACCAAATTAATTAAACGCAAAATAACAATCCATAGCCTTTTGATTAGGTACCAAATTAATTAAACGCAAAATAACAATTCATAGCCTTATGCCACTTAACTTATGTTATTAAAATGAAGCAGTGTCAAATATCTAAAATCATTAAATTTTAACGAATCTTGATTTGCTTTGGGCAAAACTGAACCTAAAATAATAATAGCCAAATATAAGTTTGTTTTTGGCCACCAAACCAATTATTTCATTTATAACTATTAATTTTTAAATATTTTTGTATTTTTTTTTTGTATAGGTAATTGAAACGCCTTTAAATAACATAAACATACTGATATTTGCTAAAAATAGTTTCGAATTCATTTGTAAAAGAATACATTTATTGCAAAATGCAAAAGATAGCGCTAAATTTAACCTAACAGTTAATGCAAACTGAACAATAAAATTTGATCCGCTACACAAAAAGCTCTTACCTACACCAACACTATCTCGACCTCTGGCAATTTTCCCGATCTTCCTTCAAAAAGCTAACGTATAAAAATCGATAAAAAAAGAAACTTGGAAGCGTCTTTTGTCAACGTTATCGGAACATCGGGGACGAGAGAAGTTTTTCTTTTTTGTTTACTTTTCCATCACTCCGTCAACGTCCGGTGAGATATAACATCGAATAAAAAAATATATTTATGGACGACCGGGAAATTTTATCTGCCCTTTGCCTTTTCACAAGTTTTTTTTATCATCATCAGGGACATACTATTTCCATACCTATCACTGGTTTGAAGAGTATAGATAAATGCCGTTGTAATTACAAGCATATCAACGTTGTCTTTGGAATAGTAACGCAACAATGAGGCCTCAGATGCCACAGGTATCACAGATACAAGGATAAAAAAATTCCCTTAAATCGATTTAAGTAATTGAAATTATAATTTATTTTAAAACTAACGATTAAAGTTGCATGATGAATGGCTTTCCTTCTTTACTAAACACACACAGATTTTCAAATCTGCTTCATATTTCAACAATTCTAAATCAAAATTTTCCACCAATGTGTCCAATGGACTGTTTTTCCCGATAACCAATTCAATGACTGCAATATCTTACACCGCTCAGTCAGCATTTTCTGAACCGACCAGATTTTTAAATGTTGCCAGCAAATCGCTTGAAGTTCACACCACAGATATAACAAGCGACATGACAATAAATCTGTTCGAAATTCAAATCTTATCGCCATACCCTTTTAACGACCAAGCGACAGCTGAGTGTCGCGCTGCTATTTTCTTTCTGCTGTGTCTCGTCACGAATCACGTGTGTTCGAAGGATAAAAAATAAAAATAGCTAGTTATTGCGTTATTTGTTTCTTGTACACAGACTTTCGGAAACTGCGAATAGATAGATAGCGAAAACGAATAGATTGTCAAATGTATGTAGATGTCAAATTGTTTAGCGAATGCTTATGTCAATTCCATACATTTGACAATCTATTCGTTTTCGATATCTATTCAACGATGCCACTTGTCTAGGCCCTCAGATCTGTTCTAACATTTATCTGACCGACAGACTTAACTGTTGTTTATATTCAATAAACAATGGGGGTAACATTTTAGCCCTAGTTAAAAAAAATATAACCACTGAAATCATAACATATTGGGATAGCCTATATGTGACGCCTGTTCTACAGTTCGCTTGACTGCCTCGCAGTACAGAACTACTACAAACGAAACTACCAAAATGTCAACTTTTTTATATTCAGAGATTTTTTTTGCCACGGCTCTTCTTTTAATAAGTACTTTGTCCCTTCATCCTTGTCGTTCGAAAAACTGAGAGCATCATAATGTGAGTAATAGTAAGCAGAATTTATAAATGTGTACATTTTTGTTCCAGACGGCAGTGAAAGTGGAAACACACTCGTGTCGACACGCAACAAAGAAGTCAAATTCACATAAAAACCAAAATCAAAAAGTCATACCATGTAAGTACATAAGGACCACTTATTTTCCCCTCTGAAATAATTTCGTACTGAACTTTTTCGCGTTCCTTCTAAATATTTATGACTACTTACTCTTTAGTATATTTTGTCAGTTTGAGTAGGCATAATTTACATTAGGTACGATTTGTGACTGGGGATTTAGTAGTCTAGTACTTACCTATATAAAATGTTATACCTGTAATTTGGTATCTAGGTTTTTTCGTGAGTAGGTAACGATGTCTTATTCAGATATATTGCTTTACTCTGATAACTACTTGAGCATTCACCTCAAAAGACAAAAATAATAGGTATTTAATGGTGCCGATTCTCTTGTACACAAATTAACGTAAATTCAAGTTAAGTGCATCTTTCTCTTTCCATTTCTTAAAGAAGATACATTTTAGTTTAATCCTGTCAAATTAGACAGCGCCTGATGAAAATTGACGTATATTTACACGCCATGTTTTTAAATTGCGTCTAAATTATCTATGGACTGTCTAAATTTGACAGGACTTAACTAATATTTGATCTTCTGTCCTTTTCTTAATTAAAAGCAAAGAGAAAGATGCACTTAACTTAAATTTACGTTAGTTTGTGCACAAGAGAATCGGCACCAATATTGATCTTAACTCAAGACGCGCACTGAAAGTTCTGTACAAACTTGTAGCTATATAAAATAATAGTTCACATTATTATCTTACAATGTTTACGTTTGTAAACACATTCGCACATATCTTGACTTTCAGACGAACAACAAAGTGATCCTCTAAAGAGTCTAAAAGTTTATTTTCCTTAAAAAAGTTTTTCTTTTCTTTAGTAAAGTTATAAAAAAAGTCATCAACATATTAAACGGCCACGATTAAAAGGTATGCCAGTCTATCAGCGTTTATCACCTAATTTCTGACATTCCACAAAGTACGTTTTTATTCTCGAGTTCCCATAAACTTTGCTATAAAGGAGAAATCTTTTTATGACTTCTTTGTCGTCTTAGCACGTCAAACTTAGATCTTAGTTCATTCAATGGCGGCAAAAGTCATTTGTGAGTGGGGAACTTTATTTTTAATGTTGGTGGTTTGACGCGGACGTTTTTACTGCATGTAATTATGTAAAAAGGATCCAATCCACATTAAACTTTTTGTTGATTTGAATTTCTGAAGTTTCTAAATCAATTCTAATTGTTTATTTGTGATGAACAGTTATTTTAATTTCCTTTTATACCTTCAAACACGCGTGATTTGAGACACAATATAAAGACAATAGCAGCTCGACAGCCGGCTGTCGGTTGGTCGCCAAAAGGCTAAATCTCAAACACGTGATTTGAGACACAATAGAGAGACAATAGCATCCCGACAGCCGGCTGTCGCTAGGTCGTTGAAAGGTAAGGTAATAAGTACATGCCCGTCATATATAAATACTAACTTTTGCCCGCGGCTTCGCTCGCGTTAAAAAGAGACAAAAAGTAGTCTATGTTACTCTCTATCCCTTCATTGCGGAATGTTTATAATAGTTACCGTGACCCTGGAACATAAAGGGCAATCGACGGAACATGAGTAAAAAAAAAAAAAACTATGTCCACTTAAAAAATCACGTCAATTTGTCGCTCCGTTTTGCCGTGAAAGAAAGACAAACAGACAGACAGACAGACACACTTTTCCATTTATAATATTAGTATGGATGGACCTAGTGTTGATAAATACGCCGTTTTTGTTAATCTATAGGGTGCTTTTTACTTGATGCTGGACCTTCAGGATGCCTTTGATAATAAAATATGTGTAACTCAATTTTAATGTTTTATTGGATTGGAACCTTTTCGCCTAAATCCGTTCTATTATAAATTGGTCTTTTCATCTTGCTTGAATAAGTCTGTGAGACTAATTTGGGACGGTTATAAAAACTTTCCTTGGGTGCCGTTTTGATGTTAAATGCCTAATAACGAGACCAGATTGAATCTAAATGGCTGTTCAACTTGAACTGTGTGTTAAAGATATTGAAGGAAATTATTTGTAAAAGGCTTTCGACGGTTATAATTTGTCTGTTAGTGATTTTTAATTGTCTAAAGGCCGCTACACACATGCCGGCTGCACAGGGCGCTGGATTTTGCCAAATGGCATACCGTCGCCTGTGGAGCCTTAAGTGTGCTCTTAATGAGACGTATTTTACGATACTGTGGAGCTACAAAATATGGCTAAGTTTATTTAATCACAAAAATAAAACATCATAAATAGTTCATTTGCACAGAAAAACCTATTAATTTAAATAAGACAAAAATTAATAATGTGATAATCCACAGATTATTAGTCAAGATGTAATAAAATTGATCAAACAAATAAAATTAAATGTAATCTTCATCTTACGCACGCAATGCTGTTACCAAATCAATTGTACACAATATTGTGTTAATAAAACTACAATAACACAATCAACGCAATCCATTGCGTGCCTGCAACCAAAGTGCTTCAACCGACCCCGGTGGCAGCACTCAATGTATACCGGCGACTGCAATTTGTCCGCGAATAAAGGAACAATGGCAACTTACGAGTTACAGAAGCTGCTGTGTTACAATATTGCTGATTAATAATGTGACGATTCACAGATTGTTAGTAAAGATGTAATAAATTAGATCAATCAAATAAAATTAAATCATCTTACGCACGGAATGCTGTTACCAAAACAATTGTACACAATATTGTGTTAATAAAACTACAATAACACAATCAACGCAATCCATTGCGTGCTTACAACCAAAGTGCTTCAACCGACCCCGGTGACAGCACTCAATGTACACCGGCGCCAGCAATTTGTCCGCGAATAAAGGAACAATGGCAACTTGCGAGTAACGGAAGCTGCTGTGTTACAATATTGCTGATTAATAATGTGTTTTTCACAGATTGTTAGTAAAGGTGTAATAAAATTGATCAAACAAATAAAATTAAATGTAATCTTCATCTTACGCACGCAATGCTGTTACCAAAATCAATTGTACACAATATTGTGTTAATAAAACTACAATAACACAATCAACGCAATCCATTGCGTGCTTACAACCAAAGTGCTTCAACCGACCCCGGTGGCAGCACTCAATGTACACCGGCGCCTGCAATTTGTCCGCGAATAAAGGAACAATGGCAACTTGCGAGTTACGGAAGCTGCTGTGTTACAATATTGCTGTTGAACAGGTTCCTTACCGCGGTTTTGTCTGTCGACGGAGACAAACGCTGGTATTGTCTGAAAGGCCTTTGATTGGAGCGTGTATTAAGGTTGAATTATTTTTGAGTAGAACTTGGTTTATTTTTTTTATGAGGAAGATTTTATTTTAAGAATTATTAGAGGCACGGATGGGTTATTGACACAGTGACTTAGGGAATTATAGCATCTGCACTGCATGTTGCATGTTCGATTCATGCGCAAGACTAATATTTGTATGGCGTGCAGGTATATGCTCTGAGTCTAACTGTTTATGAATGTGTGTTTATAATTATGTTTGTAAACGCAGCCACGATACAGAGAAAATACCAATTAAGTAATTGCCTAAAGTGAGGCAAAATAGCTGATTCCATAACATTCTCTCTTCCAAAGACAATCATCTTGTTAATGATGGGCGCGCCTAAACCACTTGACCATCAGTTTCTAAAAAAACTACAAGTATATCTGACGAACATGATTAATTTGTTCCTCACCTATATCTTTACTATCGACCCGCCCCGGTCTAGCACGAGTGATACAAGTCTTTAAAAATCGCTGTTCTTTCCTGTCTATGAAATGCATATATTAAACCTTCTTCTTAAATAACTATATCTATTAAAAAACAGCATTAAAATTCATAAGGACAGACAGTGTTAAGCGACTTTGTTTTATACTATATACCCATTTGTAATTAACTTTAGTTAATGGCACATAAATGGTAAAGATATCATTTATTTAACATTTAATTTTGTCCCCAGATGACTACAACCGCGTGGTGCTAGAGACGGTGGACCGAGAGCCTGACTCCGACTATATTAATGCTTCCTACATAGATGTGAGTACCATAGAATAAACTTCTACTCTACGTGTAACGTGATTAAATAAAACAAATAAAATAAATAAATACTTATATACTTTATAAATACATACATATTAAAGATGAATTACACCCAGACACAGAATAAACAATCATGCTCAACACACAAAGTTTGTCTTGGGTGGATCACTAACCACTAGACCAACAGGCCCGTCAAAAACAATAATAATATATTATAGTGATAAAATACGAGTTATTTAACATGTACTAGCCGTACGACTTATCTGTGCACCTCGCGTTCTGACGTAACGCTACTAAAAGAACGAGACGAGCATAGGGCACCACGCATGGAAGCGAGAGAGAAGTCGCATATTTCAGCGAGGTGCATAGATAGGTCGTACGGGTTGTACATGGTTTAGCTATGCTCCCTGCTCTATCATGGAATCGCAGTTTGACAGTTGGACGAAATTAACATAAATATTGCTTAATAATAAGCACGTGCTAAAAATTTTATGTATCACGACCCCAGACTTTTACACCGAGTAATTAAGGACCACGTAAAAAGGTTTAAAATTCAAAAGAAGGTCAATAAAAAATTCAATGAAAATGTTTTTATGGAGTCTTCATGTAGAGTTACAAGAGGCAATCTTTTGTGTCCTCACTTCAACCTTCTAAACAAAAACATACAGGTTGACTCGATATTAAAATTTATTGGCGTTATAACAATGGCACTCTCACACCTGACACCTCATAATTATGTCGAAATCTGTTAACCGGTTTAGGATGTAGAGCGTGCCAAAGAATCAGACATACGTACAATACATACGCCCGAAAAACCTAACCCTCCTTTCGACAGTCGGATAAAAAGGCCGTAAATACGTTACCTATATAAGTTTACACACACATATACAACATAATGTAATAACACACTACCGGGAAACGTCGTAGTAGAATATGTGACGTATTACCCGTACGTCACAACTGTGCACCTCGCGCTGTGACGTAATGCTATCGCTACTAAACGAACGAAGCAAACACGGGGTGTCGCGCGAAAGCGGGAGAGGAGTCACGTTCCAGCGAGGTGATCCATACTAATATTATAAATGGGAAAGTGTGTCCGTCTGTCTGTCTGTATGTTTGTCTTTCTTTTACGGCAAAACGGAGCGACGAATTGACGTGATTTTTTAAGTGGAGATAGTTGAAGGGATGGAGAGTAACATAGGCTACTTTTTGTCTCTTTCTAATGCGAGCGAAGCCGCGGGCAAAAGCTAGTTGTATATAAAGTTTTCCATAGGCGTATAAGTATGAGTTACAGGGTGTCAATCAGTGGGCGCTTATGCTTTTTTTCTGTTTTTGACAAAATTTGCTAAAACCTACATTATTTTGCTCGTGCGTGATTGTACCATTTATACTAAGAAGATTTCTTATTATCCCTAACATCACAGTCTTTTTAAAAGCAAAGATTCTTCATGCCGCCTATTATTATGAAAACATTAATGAAACGGTTCTACGTAGCCCAAATTATCTTTAATTAATAGAGAGTAATTATCAGGCGATCAAAGGTCGACAATTAGGTATCATATTGCTAGCACCGTGAAAATTGATACCATTATGTTCTAGGGATTCGCGTAGTAAGAAAATGCCTGATAATAATTATACTAGTATAGAATACCATTTATATACCTTTGAAATATTTTTTTTTACATGATTATTTACTAGAACATTTTTTGTCACAACAAATTAAATACTAGCTGCCCCACGCGGTTTCACCCGCATTTTTGGTTCCTATTACACTCTCGTAGGTCGTAGCATAATGTTGTAGTTGTTGCTTTCCTCGATAAATGGGCAATCCAACACATAAAAAACGGACTAGTAGTTCCCTAAATTAGTGCGTTCAACCAAACATACAAACTCATCAGCTTTATAATATTGTTAGTTTGTTGTTTCATTTAATATTTCCATTTGGATAATTTTCATTTTCGAGGGCGGTATATAATTATACAAAGACTTAGTTAACTTAGTTAAAATGTTACTTAACTCAGTGCAAACAATGATAACTTGAATTGACTCGTCTCGGTGTCCTTCGCACCAGCCACTAGTAGCGTTAACGAATAGATGACCCAATCAAACCGGCGATCGCGTCACCGAATTACTTCAAAATCTGTCTGTGACATGTGGCGGACGAATCATGGCGATTGCGGCTCAGTAACCCGAGTCGGCCATGAGTTACCGGACCGAAAACATGCGAGCTGGCCAACTCGGTAAATAACCGGCTCTGAATTACTATTTTCGCCAGAAGTGCTTTTTCGTTTTTTTTAATATAAAATTAAAAGATAGCCATTGACTTCCACTGTTGTATAAATATTAATTTAGTTATTAATTTTTTGTCGCAAGCCATTACCAAATTTTTTTACATATGAAATGGTAAACTGACGGACTGTTTGGCTAATAGTTGATATATCAACGCACAGCCCAAAGCTCTGGTCCTATATAAATTAAACATGCGTGGTTTTTTTTTTGTTGAGTTCGAAATCATCAAATGACTTCTCCCGTCCTGGGCGGGTCAAACTTTTACTGACTAAATAAAACCCACTCATGTTCTTTCGGTTGCCCTTTATGTTCCGGGCCACGGTAAGTATTAGAATAGGGATGACGACAACATTAAAAAATGGCATTCTATTTAGTCCGTCTGATAGATCGGCCAAAAATACGGGACACGTATTTTTTGCTTGATCCAATTAATAAAAAAAAGATAAAGAGCAACAAAGTTCCGGAGTGGGGGTTTTTGACGTCACCGTCCTGCAAAATATGTATCTGATCGTGACGTCATGCGCAACTTTAACGCACTGTATCTTCGTCATTTCTTGTTTACGAGAAAAAAGAAAAAATACGTGTCCAAAATTTTTTGATAATCTATCTGACGGACTAATTACTTTTTTTTTGTGTTATGGAGTGTGAGAGTGGAGAGAAAGTTCAAGAATATTTCTAATCCGGGGTTGTGGAATTATAGGCGAGACGCGCCTATTATTCCGCAACCCCGGATTAGAACTATTCTTGAATTTTTCTTCTAACTTGCAGGGCGGTCTACTTTTTGGAAAAAGTAGATAACCACTAAGCAGAGATTATAAAATTCAAAATTCAAAATTCAAAGCACTTATTTCACTTAGACCATTTACAGGTACTTATGAATTGTCAAAGAGTCAGTCGGTCAGTCAGAAAAGGAAAGTGACGCTAATTGCCTGTTCCAAAACGTAGATTTCTATGGAGAAGAACAGGCAAGAAACTCCACGGACACTCTTTTTAAAAATATCATGTTTTACAAAATCTTGGTTACATTTTATTTTTGTTGCTTCTACATGTGAAAACAATGTGTATTTAACAAAATAATAAACAAATACAAAATTAAAATAAAAAGTAAAAAGTCATGGCAGTTAAGAGATGACCTATCTCAACTGACAGCGCCCGTTCACGAGCATGACGCGTGGCATCAGCACCATTTAGCTCAACCATTTTGAAGGGAACCGAATGATCCAACGCACCCGCCACCATCAGCGAGACTTTTTGAGCGAGCATGACAATGCTCCTAACTGCCATGTCTATTTGTGTCAGTAGAGAACTATCGTAATAAATCACTGCATCGTACTCACATTTACAAAAAATCAAATATGCATCTAAATTACACAAACCAAAGTTTTGTACTGTATACAAAAGTAAATGGGTGAAATTAAAAAAAAAAACCTATAAAAATAATAACAATCTTGAACATTCATGTCAAAAATTAAGGGGACAAGAAACATTTTCTATCTTTCAATCATTAAAATTTCTAATTTTGGAAATAATGCTTTTAAATTACCTATATAAAACTAAAGTTTCAATCTGAAATCCAAAAATAAGTATAACAGTATAAGTTATTTATGTCAATTTAGGGGCTATTTTACAAATTTCTCTTCCAAACATCCCTAATTTGTGAGACTAAGTGGCTGTGGAGCAGGACCAGCACCCAACCAAGCATTTTTATCTATAATATAATCCTCTAATTTATAGTATGCTTGACTACATAGTGTGCGCTTAATGCATGTTTTAAATTGTTTTTCATTTAATTGAAGAATATTGAGAGGTATTTTATTGTAACATTTAACGCAATACCCCATAAAAGAAGTATGAACCTTGGACAATCTGAAACTTGGCTGGTCTAATTTGTTCCTGTTTCTTGTATTGATATTATGCCTGTCACTTATTTTACTAAAGAGCGGAAGATTTTTACGGACATACATAATATTTTCATAAATGTATTGGCAGGGAACCGTCATGATGTTTATTTGTTTAAACAATTCTCTCAGTGATTCGCGTCTGCCGAGGTTATAGATAGCTCTGACAGCCCTCTTTTGCAGAATGAAGATAGAATCTATATCTGCAGCGCGTCCCCAAAGCAAAATACCGTAAGACATGATGCTATGAAAGTAACTAAAATAGACCAGTCTCGCGGTATTTACGTCGGTTAATTGACGGATCTTCCTTACAGCAAATGCAGCTGAACTTAACCGCCCTGCCAGAGATGTTATGTGAGGACCCCACTGCAGCCTAGAGTCAAGCGTGATCCCCAAGAAAACCGTTTTATCGACGAATTCTAGCACATCCCTATTCAATACAACACTACATTCACTACTTCTAACATTTGGCAATGTGAATCTTATACATTTGGTTTTCTTTTCATTTAATACTAAGTTGTTTACTGTAAACCAATTATGAACCTTAAGCATGGCGTTATTTACATCGTCAAAGTGTTGTGCACGTCGGTTCACTTTAAAAATCAGTGAAGTATCATCCGCAAATAACACCATTTGCGGTTGGTTTTCCAGTATACTTGGTAAATCATTAATATATACTAAAAATAGGAACGGACCCAGAATAGATCCCTGTGGTACTCCCATTTTTACCTCTAGACCCAAAGAAGTTTCCCCGTTTATTTGCACTTGCTGCAGCCTATCATTTAAATATGATTTAACAAAATTAATGGCTATCTTACTGAGTCCGTAATGCTCGAGTTTTAAAAGTAATGTTTCGTGATCAACGCAATCAAACGCTTTGGAGAGGTCGCAGAAAATGCCAATGGCATCCTGCGACTCTTCCCATGCCTTAAATATATGTTTAATTAAAGTAATTCCGGCGTCAGTTGTACAACGACCTTTGGTGAATCCATACTGTTGATTATGTAAAATCTTATTACAGTTAAAATGACTAAGCATTTGATTTAGCATCACTTTTTCAAACACTTTACTAAGAACCGGCAAAACAGAAACAGGTCTATAATTATTTGTGTCTTTGCTATCTCCGGATTTAAAAAGGGGTATAACCTTGCTGTGCTTCATTAAGTCAGGGAAGACCCCTTGGTCTATACACAAATTGAATATGAAAGCTAAATAGGGTGCAATTGTCTCAATAATCGATTTACAAACATTAGTAGACATGCCCCATAGATCTTCGGTAGCCTTGATTTTTAGTTGCTTAAAAGCCTTTACAACGACAATAGGAGTAATACGTTTAAAATTAAATTCCATTGGGCAGGCTGAAACATTCGCCCTAAGTAAATCAGCAGCAAGTGATGGCGATGAATCTAAACTTTCAGTGGTTTTAATGGGAATATTAGTAAAGAAATTTGTAAATTCCTGAGCCACATCACTATTAGACCTTATAAGACCACGAGAAGTCTCTAATATATAATCCTTATTATGTTTTTTAGTTCTATTTGTTTCATGATTGATAATTTTCCAAACGGTCTTTATTTTGTTTTCTGACGATTTGACTTTATTACTAATAAATAAAGCTTTGGCTGCCTTGCAAGTACTTTTAAATGTTCTTGAGTATCTAGACACATACTTATTAAAGGTATCTGTGTTAATATAAGGCTTAAGGCCATACAATTCAAACAGTCTCTCCCTACTTTTCCTAATACCAGTAGTTGCCCAATCAGTAAACAAAAACTTATGGGAAATAGTTTTAGATTTTTTCTTAAAAATGTTATTAAACTCTGTCTGCACTACTGAAAATATTTCTTTATACAAAATATTACCATCGTACATATTAAAGTCCTGACCGTTCAATTTAGTAATCAAAGTGCTATTAAATTTATTTAAATTACCAGATGTTATTGGCCTAGATTGTATATGCACTTTTTGTAGTGGTATAATGGCCTCAAAGGTAACGATTTGCCCAGTGTGATCGGAAGGAAGAAGACTTACTATAGCTTTATCTGAATAGTTGCAGCAACAAAAAACATTATCAATACATGTAGCAGTAGTTGTAGTAATACGTGTTGGTTCTAGGAAAACATTTGACAAATTAAATGATTTGAAGAGACTTATTAATCTACTGCTATTAGAGTTGTTTTCTAAAATATTAATATTAAAGTCACCACAAACGATTACTGCCTTATCATTCGTTGAAAGTTTGGTCAAAATATCGTCCATTATCGACTCAAATGTCGAGTAGTTTTGATAGTTTGGGGGTCTGTAAACGCACACTATGACATGCTTATCCAGCTCAACACAGGACAGCTCAATAATATGTTCAACCGAAAGTTCAACTATGTCTTTACGAGACTTAAATTTAACACAATTTTTCATTAGAATTAGTGAACCCCCACGCATTAATGATGTTCGGTTAAAACAACTTCCCACTGAATAATTCTCATAGCTAATTAACATTTCATAGGCTTTCAGCCAGTGTTCAGTTATACAAACTATATCGAACTTTGTTTTTTCTAAAAATAATTCAATTTCTAATTGCTTGGAAGAGAACCCTTGAATATTTTGATGAAATAAATTCAAGGAATTTTGGTTAGACCCTTTTTTACATTTCGGTAAATAAGTGCTAGGAGATACCTTGAGACCAGTATCTTCTGTTGTCTTACTAACTAGTTTAAAATATTTGAGTTAACCACCTTAGAATTAGTATTAGTACTAACCATTTTGGGGCTAATTATGGAAGACTTCGACATACTAATTATGTCTGAGTTAATATTAAATGCTAATAGCCATGCTATATGACGTCTAAAACTAATAGGCAGATACACTGTATCTCTAGTCGACTTTAATTTCTCAACAATAGTGTTGATGTCAAAAAACATAAGTTTGTCACTGTGGTGACTAGCTAAAAAGTGCATGTGATTATTTAAATAGTGTATGTTATTGTTTTGTCTATTTGACAAGTGCTCAAAGTATGGAAAAGCACACAATATTATTTTCTGACAATTAATTTTCAATAATTCAGTGACACTGTCTGTAATATCTTCCTTGTGAACATTATAGCTATTTCCTATTAGTACAGTAATTATAGTGTTTGGATCATATGTCTTTTCAGTTATGCAAGTCATTATCTTTTTGAAGGAAGCACTAGGTATGCAATAATTTAATGCAGATTGCCTTATGTTGTTATTTAATAACTTTCCAAACCCTTTCCCTAAACTGTCTGAAAAAACAACAGGACAACAACTAACTTTTTTATAAGGTGGGCCACCGCTGCATTTCTGACCAACATGCGAGGAACTGGATACTATTTGTGGTGTTATTGTTTCATTTGAGATAATATCCCTATCAATTTCAGTTACAGACAGGTCTACCACTAATTTAGTTTGGGAATTAACAGGATCCAGTTTCTCCGGTAAGGTACATTGACTAGTGTTGAGAGGCAACGAGTCTGCATTGTCTGAGATAGACTCACCTATCAGTTTGTTTGTGGCCAGGACATGTTCTTTTATTTGTTTTTCTGATCTTACATACTTGTTATAAAGTGAATGTAGTGTTTCTTCGAGTACCTGAATTTCTGATTGTAAGAGTTGAGTGTCCACCTTATAAATGTTTGTACTGTCTTCTAATTTTATTTGATAATTATTTAATTTGTTAATTAGAAATACACGTTCTTTTCTTAGTTTAATGTTATTAGAATAGTATTTCTGTTGTTTTCTGAATTTATTACATTTTTTAATGATTTTATTAAACTTAGCATATTTTTTAATTTTGTTATGACTTAGTTTATAATTACTAGTGCTATGTTTAATTAATGAATCCTCAGTTAGGTCTATTGTGATAATGGAATTAGGTTTACAATTTTTATTTAACAATTCATTATATAAGTGATTTGTTTCCTTAATTTGAAATGATTCCTTTTCCTTCTGTAATTTAGCAATCCGCACATTTGCATGTACCAATTCCTCCTCCAAGTCCCTTATTCTGTATAAAGCCTCCTCATACAAGTTACTACAGTTGTTGAAACCATCCGTGATCAGCTTAAGTTTGTCCCGTTCCTCAACAGCATCTAGATATAGTTGATGGAGGTCAACTAGCTCCCGCTTCAAGACAGTGTTTCTGTCAACAACCTTCTTAATCTCATCTTCACACTCCTCTCTTTCCTGTAGAAGTTGTTGACATTGTAAGTTGGTGGCCTTTAGTTCTTCAAGGGCCTTTCTCAATTTAAGCTCCATATCTTGAGCAGTAGCCTTACGGGTCATCACTGGCATGGTTTCAAGATTAAGGTACTGAAATTAGAGGTAAAGAAATGGGTGAGACTGAGAACTTATGAGAACTAATAAATAGACAAAAATAGGACAGGTGGAAATGAAAGGGACAATGGAAAAAGTTAGTGTTAAGTATTTAGAAAAAACAAGGTAGGCTTTGGAATTTGACTGAATGCAAAATTATAGTATTTAATTCAAATTAATTCAAATTACAACTGTTCATTGATTTACTTTATCCTTATGTGGGTAGGGTGCTTAAGAAAATAAAATTATATTTTACACTTGAATTCAAAGTAATTAATGTTATGTAAGTAAATATACTAGAAGATTTTCACTACATTGATGCCTAATATGGTTAATTTCTCCATAACAATAAAACTTAACACAAAATAAGCAGTGGCTACATAAACTTCTATGGAGTGAATAGGCAGATATCTAACGAAAATATGGTTAGACCGGTGTCAATATTTACATATAATAATATGAATGGATGCTAATTGTGTGCTATATGTTAATTACTAATAGAAAAGAAAACAATACTCCCCAGGTAAATCCGCTTGTTGACATCAGCTGTCCGTTATAGGTTACCGGTATTGATGAGTAACCAAACACCGATTAACTTTGTTTATTTACAGAATAACAATAATCCTGAATATTTGTGCGATTACACAGCTTGTAGATATAATATTAGCACTAAATTGAACTTAAAAATAAATTAAAACTAATTTTAAAATACGGAGCAAAATTTTTACATGTCACTTGGGCAGTGTTGCCACTTTTTTTTTTTTATAGAAATTCCAAACCCAGGAGTAAAATAGGGGATGGAAGTATCGACATTCACGTAGGTGAAATAAAAAATATAAAAATTGGAGGTTACTTCCTAAATATAGAAATAAATAGAGAAAATCCTTTTATTTTATTTTATATTTCTGATCAATAAAAATCCTCGAAAATATCATGTAGTTTATCATATTTTTTTATTCTAAGATATCTAGAATTTTTCATGTAAAATCAAATATAAGATTGTGATTTTGCTTTAGGCGCGCACTTCATCCAAAACCGTGCTCGTCGATTATCTACCGAACCGTACTCGTCAACTCTGTAGGTCCGATGCGACGAAGCGAATTCATTCAGAAAATTTGCAGAGCTGCGGCTGCGATTTGTCGAAATGTCGACCTGTGACGACTCAACGACTCGCTATTGGTTAACGTCAAATTCCAAGTTAGAGCTTCTGTGTAAAGTATAGTCTATGCTAGAGCCTGCAAATACCATGTTATTTAAAAGCATCTTTAGGAGCGTGTTTGTAAAAGAAGACACGAGTACACCTAGTATCGATTCAAACAAACAACAAACTGCTCTGTAAGATAAATATGTACCGTCGTCGCACGTTTCTAGAACGCGCGTTTATAAAACGCGATGTGCATGCAGGCTCTTAGTGCATTAAAAGAATAACTCGAATATCATCTTCCTAGCCTTTTCCCAACTATGTTGGGGTCGGCTTTCAGTCTAACCGGATTCAGCTGGGTACCAGTGTTTTACGTGAAGCAACTGCCTATCAGACCTCCACAACCCAGTAACTGGGCGACACGATACCTCTTGGTTAGACTGGTCAGAACTTCTGACTTCTAACTACCCGTAACGACTGTCAAAGTTCTACGAATGACAACCTGGAGCAACGGCTTTACGTGCTTTTCGAGGCACGGGACGTCAGTGATACATATGAACTGAAAAAGTCACATTGGTACTGGCCCGGATTTGCACCCACAACCACTTACACGAGAGGCGTCTTATCCACTGGGCCATTACAGAATAACTAAAATAGTTCGAGTTAAATTACTCTGGTTACTAATGTCTGGGACGGTAGTCAATTGCGTTCCTTATACACGCGATCTTTATTTACATTGCAATACATAAACGTTAACGCAGCATTATTGCCGAACTGGTATTATTGACCTCTGTAACATTTTATCTATACTAATATTATAAAGAGGTAAAAGTAAATTTGTAAGTTTGTATGTAGGGGGTAATCTCTGGCTGGAACTACTGGTCCGATTTGAAAAATTCTTTCAATGTTAGATAGCCCTTTTATCGGGGAATGCTATAGGCTATATACCATCACGTTACGACTCACGGGAGCGGAACAGTAACGAAAAATGCGGGTGAAACCGCAGGGGACAGCTAGTCTTCAATATAATGTAACGCTTCTGTGTCACGAAGCCTTAACGCTCATACAAAAGTCACTTAAACCAAAACCAATGTCAAAATCCGATTCGAAACAAGTTTACCGTTACAAAAACATAAAAAGAAAACAATATCAATTTCACTAACGCCAGCAATTTCCAAAATGTCCGCCACTCGAGTACATAAAGATTCTGAAGTAACAAACGTTTGAATTTACCATTTTATAAGACAGGTCCGCCATCATGAATTCGGTCACGTCCGCACATAATGACTGTACGAATTGTTGGGCTCAATATCCGTCTCAAAAGACCCGAATCAGAAACTGAACGACCCTAAAGGGCCAAAGAATATCAACTAGATATTGTGTCGAATTGAAATCGGTTCTAAGGTTTTTGATAAAAGTAAGTGCATTGTTGCCCCGCACTGATTCAGTGATTCGTTGTCGTTGCATTGTCGATGAAAATATTTACAATTATAATAAACTAGCTGATCCGTGCCCACTTCACAAAAACTGAGACTAGTATGCAAGATATCATTATAATTTTTAGCGCTCACGAATAATGTACCTTTCTACCAGTGATATAATTTTTAAAATTGGTTCATTACTTCTGGAGATTAACCCCTACATATAAAAAAATTTTACCTCTTTATAGTATTAGTATAGATATAGATAACGCATATAATAGAGGTTTTCGTTTTCTTTAACGTTCCAATCACAGAAACAAACTAGTCCGATTTGAATAAATTTGTATGCTAATAGCCCGTATATCAAGGAAGATACTTAACAACATGCCACAACCCACTGGAGTGGAGCAGTAAGCAGTGATCTAACTAAAACCGCGTTGGACATCTAGTACCTGGTAAATTTAACTAGTTTTTTTTTATCTAATAAAAATAAGTCGGGTTTTCCTTCCTGGCGCTATAACTCCAGAACGCACGAACCGATTTCCACGGCTTTGCATTCGTTGGAAAGGTCTCAAGCTCCGTGAGGTTTATAGCAAAGAAAATTCAGAAAAAATCAGATATAACGCGGGTGAAACCGCGGGGGACAGCTAGTTATTAAATAAATAAATAACGTAATTCGAGAGATCCTGTCCCTAGTCTGCTAATGTGCCAAATCTCAAAATCTTGTCGAGCAGAGTGGTTGATTAAAAAATATACTATTTAGTTCAATTAACTGTTTAGACGAAATATCCCTTCACTCTTTAAAAGCGGACCTCTGGCCCGTAAAAAACTCTAAAAGTAAATATTTATTAAATAATTCTCATTCATAAGTACTTATGTAGTTTCGATGGAAGGGATAAGGAATTTAGAGAGAGAATTTAGAATTTAATTATTTTATTTATATTCAGAATGCACTACCATATCAAAACTTCATCGACAACTAAGATAGTACCCACCATTTTCCCAAAATTGCTAACAACATCCTAGTTTTCTCTTAAAATTTTCGACTATCCAGCGAGTATATTCACAAAACCAGCTAAAAGGAGTCCTAGTATTAAATTCCATGTTTACGCCAAACGTCTATTTTATAAGACAATTTTCTTCAAAGAAGCGCTTTAACGGGATTAAAATTCTGCCAAGTGAATGCACTTAGATGGTTGTTCCTAGACGTTTGTCGTCTTCTAGTCGCCTACACAACTCAGGCATAGCTTTTCTAAGTATTTCTTCCCTAAGGTAAATTGGAGAAGGTAAAATTAATTTCCTAGAATGTTCCATAAAGTTCTCAAAGCCGTTAGCTCCGCCTTGCTTCGATTAGAAACTGATACTAAAATTTATTATGTAGTTATTTACGTCATAAAAACGTCTTCCGATATTGCCTTTGACGTCGATTTACGTTGAATCCTTTTGATGTCACGACACGCCCACAGATTCAAAAGTACACCACAGAATAAAAAAATGACAACTATTTTTTGCGGCAGTCGTGCAACTAATAACTGTGAAAATACTTTGCTTACTTTTTGCTTCAGTGCGAAATATATTTTCTTTTTTATTTTATAAACACCACACGCTACCAAACCTTTGAAACTAAAGCAACACACAGCATCTTGCAAATATTGAGAAGAAAAGTATATAGTTAGAAGGTAACACGTACACAGAAAAACTGTTTTCGACGCCATTCCGACTACGATAGTGTTGTTATTGAATAAGGGTGTTCTGCCTACCTTTCGGCTTCAATGACGTTTCATTTTACTAGAATCGTACATTGCAATCTTATTTAGGAAACAGCATGGCATGACCCTTTTCTTGACCTTTCACATACTAACATTACTATTTATTTATAACCTACCTATACGTTTTTGTTATTCACAAACATATTGGAATCTTTATTCAAATGTTAAGTTTTACTTTTTTATTTGTTCCCGCTCTTTTTTGGAGTACAAAGATGCCTTGATCCTTATTTATCGTTTTTATAAATTTTGCGTAAATTAAAATTTAAATATTAATTTTGTAATGTCTTCTATACTTCAGAGTATAGACAAAAAACTACGAATAATAATAGGCAATATCTAAGTAAAAATTATTTACTGTACATTATTTATGGTAAAATAACGGAATATTAGTTTCTTATTTATAACTAGCTTCTGCCCGCGGCTTCGCTCGTGTTAGAAAGAGACAAAAAGAAGTCTATGTTACTCTCCATCCCTTCAACTATATCCACTTAAAAAATCACGTCAATTCGTCGCTCCGTTTTGCCGTGAAAGAAAGACAAACATACAGACAGACAGACATACAGACAGACAGACACACTTTCCATTTATAATATTAGTATGGATGAATGAAGCATGCAGCAACAAAAAGTATCCGTATTTCGTTTAATTACAAGCCTATTTTTATCCGTGTACGTGAAAATTATTAGCGCGGATGTGAGACTAATAGAAGATTAGATTAATAACGTATTCTCATAAATCGTGTAGCAGATGAAAGCCATTATATTTTATTGCAGTCGTAAAACTCACGTTTGATATCAGTGCAGCCTTCCGTGGTATAATTATTACATAAGTACAACAAGTATGTGGCCATGTAAGTTCCTATAGGCTTAAAATGTATAATGGTGCAACTTTACATGGCATAAATTTATGGTTAAACACATTTTTTTTTATTATTCATACTAATATTATAAATCGAAAAGTGTGTCTTTCTGTCTGTCTGTCTGTATGTTTGTCTTTCTTTCACGGCAAAACGGAGCGACGAATTAATGTGATTTTTTGGCTATTTGTTACGTTGACATACTAAGTACGCAGAATTTTTTTTGTACAACCTTTTTGTCTTTTTTGTACAAAAACTGTTCTTTCTATCAAGTTCAAAATAATTTTCCTAGAAAGTACTTATAAAGTTCTACTTTCCAGATTTTTTTCATATTTTTTAAACCTACGGGTCAAAAGTTAGAGGGGGGGACGCTTTAATTTTTCCTTTTGGAGCGATTATTTCCGATATTATTGACATTATCAAAAACTGATTTTAGTAAACCCCTTTTAATTTTTAAATATCTATCCAACAATATATCACACGTCAGGGTTGAAATTAAAAAAAAAAATCACTTCCCTCTCTAGATATAGGGGGGCTACCCTAATAAAACATTTTTTTCCAATCTTTATTTTACCACTTTGTCGGCGTGGTTGATATTATTGGTACCAAATTTCAGCTTTCTAGTGCTAACGATCACAGAGATTAAGCGAGGACGGACGGACAGACAGACAGACATGGCGAAACTATAAGGGTTCCTAGTTGACTACGGAACCCTAAAAATAAAGGAATGTGTCCTCCATGTAAAATAAAATATCATAATTTAAGTTAGTTTTCTTCCAGGACCCATTAAAACTTTCCAACCGGTATAATTATATAATCTTACCAGGCTGTATAATTATGTAATGCAATCAGTTGACGAGGCTAGTGGTTAGTGACACTGACTGCTAAACCGGAGGTCGTGGTTTCGATTCCCACCCACTCAGTACAAACTCCGTGCGATGAGCATGATAGTTTATTCGGTGTAATTTATCTATTAATGTATGCATTTATCCATACTAATATTATAAATGGGAAAGTGTGTCTGTCTGTCTGTCTGTATGTTTGTCTTTCTTTCACGTCAAAACTGAGCGACGAATTGACGTGATTTTTTAAGTGGAGATAGTTGAAGGGATGGAGAGTAACATAGGCTACTTTTTGTCTCTTTCTAACGCGAGCGAAGCCGCGGGCAAAAGCTAGTAAAACTCTACTTCTATACTAATATTATAAAGAGGTAAAATTTGTAAGTTTGTAAGTTTGTAAGTTTGTAGGTTTGTAAGTTTGTATGTAGGGGGTAATCTCTGGAACTATTGGTCCGATTTGAAAAATTCTTTCAGTGTTAGATAGCCCATTTATCGAGGAATGCTATAGGCTATATACCATCACGCTACGACCCACGGGAGCAGAGCGGTAACGAAAAATGCGGGTGAAACCGCAGGGGACAGCTAGTTATAAATATAAGCAGGCGTCCGTCACTCGCTCAAGGCCACGCGTTTTATGCCTACCGCTTCGCGTATCGTCGACGATACAACGAACACCGGGCTGTCGCGCGCCCGCCTGAGTGCTCGCGCGTCACGGGTATAGCGCTGACTGTCAAAATGCCGAAACCACGTAATTATTGCGTGATTATTGTGCAATTCCCCTGTTTCCCAATTCTCCTGTTTCCCTTTTGAATATTTATTATAATTATTCACGCGGTTTTGGATATTTTCGACACTAAAATATAATAATCGGGAATTCAAGGAACGAAAAATATGCATCAGTCATTTTATTAAAAGAAAAAATATTTGATCAACAAATGAAAAAAATATTATTTTTCTAAAACATTCGTTTTATTACCATTATCATCATACGTATAACCCTAGCAATTTGTTGGACAACACGCACACACGTTAGTCGCGCGGCGGGCAAAAGAATCTCAACTCTCTTTGTGCGTACTTATGGTACATTTCTCCTCGCTGCAAACAGTTGGTATTATTATTATGATTTTGTAGGCTATTATAGCGTTGGTTTTTTCGTTTTTGTATTGGAGTGAAGTATCTGTTACGTAGTAACTATTTATTAATCTGTGATATAAGTATGATAATCAGTTGTCTGGTTATCATAGTACAAGCTCTGCTTAGATTGGGATCCTTCTTATTATTATTTATCCTTAGGCAGTGTGTGAGGTGTCTCAGGATATCATTATTATAGTCACTTTACATAGTTAGCACGAATTTACCGTGTTCCTGTAAATTCCTGCAATATTAATTACATGTACTCGATACGCACTGCACTTCACAGTTCTAGGATTTCACACAGACTGGCTGCGTAGCGATATTCTCAGAATTATATCAATTACTCTGTGAATAATACCGATGTGTAGGGACCAGACTGATTCCTGATAACTGTTCAATATGTGTAAATATTATTATCATAGTGTGCTTAAATAAAGAATAAAACTTTCGCGCTGAACTATTGACTGCTCAAATTATCTCTATGTATTTTAGGGATTAAAGCTCCGATTTGGCTAATAGGGAACTTGACTAATCAAAAGAATGACATTCTGTTTAGTCCGTCTGTTAGACAGTCCAAAAATACTGGACACATATTTTTTGCTTGATCAAATTAATAACAAAATACAAAGATAAAGAGCATCAAAGTTTCGGAGAGGGGGCTTATGACGTCACTTCTCAGTAAAAATTATACAAAGGCGTGACGTTTCACGACACTTCAACGCACTGTATTGTCGTCATTATCTGTTTCCGAGAAAAAAAAAATACGTGTCCCAAATTTTTTGATTATCTAACTGACGGACTATTACTTTTTTTTTGTCGTCTCGCCTATTGGCTATATCGTAATAGCAATTGGCAGGGAAATTCTTACTAAAATGAAATACTAAGGAATAAGTGTTACAGTACTTTTCTTTAAGTTACAATTATCACTTCTGGCCTTCGAAGAGACTTCTTTTGTTGACGAATGCATAAGGCACATTATGCATAATAATATACTATATTAAAAATTAATTAATATCTTAGATCACGCTGCCATCTGATCCAAAACTAGGCAGAACGTGTACTATGGCAACTTAATTTATTTGTGTATCTCTAAAATTAATGAAAACCATTTTTCTTTGTCCACAGAGTATATTAAAACCAAATGCGTACATAGTAACCCAGGGTCCAACCGAAGACACAGTGGTTGATTTCTGGCGGATGATATGGCAGGAGCGAGCGGCTGCTATCGTCATGTTGACCAAAACTTTCGACTTCATTAAGGTAAGACTTTCAACTCTATTAAAGAGAGAATTTTCTGCCTATTGACCTAGTTTCGTTCTGTCTTCTGCTTGCTTCCTCTGCTTTTGTTCCTTTCTGATTAATTTGGATACGGTAAACTTATCGAGACTTATCAAGCTTCTGGTGGACTCCACTGATTCTGGCTTACAGGAGTCGCAGTAAGCGTGATTGTCCAAAAAAAAGACAGAGCTTTCGACTTCGTTACCGTAACCCTTTTCATATTGTTTAACTAACATTTGAACTTTCCACTTCTTTAAGTTAAGACTTAAGGTCTTCATTAAAGTTAGACTTTCAACTTTATTACGGAAAGAATTTCGACTTCGTTAAGGGTTAAACCTTAACCCTATTATCTGCATGAAAATGAATAGGAAATATTTTTCAAAACTTCACCTCGGGCATTGTTTATGAATCATTTTTGTTAAATAAGGCTTAAATAGGCTTTTCACAGAGTTTATGACGGTAATTAAGGCGCGGTCGTATAATGGTCAGATGGTGCGAAATAAATTTTGGAATACATAAGCACAACGCTAAGCTAAAACCATTGAAATTATCCTATATTTAGTCTTTAAATTTTTATAATACACTAGCAGTCCTCTGCGAACGTTCAATCTATGTTTGCGGTTGCTGCTCCGCTCCGCGTGCTGTTATATAGTTTTATGTTAGTGATGTAGTGAAGGTGCGAGATGTACACGGGGGTGTTCGGTTCTGCAGCACGTAAAATCATATCAGGCTTCACAACTAACATACTATCATCATCACAGTTTCTAGCCTTGTTTGCTAAACAAGTACAACTAAGTTTGTTGGGGTCCCTTAAAGACAGAGATTGCGATTATGGCGTTTTTTGAATCAACGCTCCACTTTACATTTGTGCGTCCCACACTACAATTGCAATTGAATAGAATAGTTTTCACTCTAAGGCTGCTATCCCACTGGCATTTTAAGAGCGTTGGCGTTTAACCAACATGTGACGTTGTCATACATTAGAGACGCGTCGTTAACGCGACGTTGAAGTCGCGCATGTCTAATGGATGACGGTGTCAGACATTGAAGAAACGTCAACGCTCGTAAAACGCCAGTTAGGATAGAGGTCTTCCTTCCACATGTTTGCTCCATCAACCATCTGCAGCCAAGCCCAGCCCACTTCCACTTCATTGTACTGATTCTGCAAACTCCAGTACCCCATTATTCAAAGACAAGTACAAAAGAAAAATAAAAAGTCAGCTGAAAAAAAATCCACTCCATAAAATAAAACAAAATAAAAATAATAGCCCCCACTCATCAACACCAATTCGCAGTGAAATTACTAAAGACCCACTTGCAAATGAAAGCTATTCCATTCGCGCAATTTGCTTTCGTCGCGATTCCTGTACAAAATTTGTCGTTATTTCATACACCATTTCCTTGAAAATGAAATACTGAGCACCTCCTAGCTTTTATAGTAGCTGTGTAAGGCCGCTTTCAGAAGAAACGCGAAGCAACCGTCCGTTGTGAGCAAAAAATGAGCGCACAATCAGAAAATGTGCACTCAGTTCAGTGACATTATCATCTGCTTAATCTTTTCTGTTACTGTTTCTACTTTCTTCAATCCCTAATGGGGTAAAATAGAGGATATAATTGCAGTTTATATAATAGAAGCCACAAAAATGTTAAAATCTATGAATATAATCTATGAAAATCTTGTAAAACACACTAATTGCAATTTTAAGAGGCGCTCAAAAGTATTTTGTTAGAAACCCCTGCTTCCCTCGTTTTTCAAAAGTTCGCCATCCCTGAATAACATTTTGGCATAAATTAACTAGGCAAGTTTATACGCAAGATGTTGTAACATAATACTGAAGGAATATTCTTCGCACAGTTTATGGAGAACGTTCGAGTTTTACAAGTATTTGTAAGGTATTCCTCGTACATATTTGTTTTATGACACGCAGTTTGCTGTATATCTTTTTATTGATGGCTTGTAGAGCCGTACCATGCTTGAAAACCGGCCAAGGGTGTGTTTACTGTTCACTCGGAGTGTGACGTAGTTTTTACAGATGGACAAAATTTTTTCAAGCACATTAAGAATTTGACCGGCATCGTGGCTACTTTTACAAACTAAATTACCTTCATTGCCATTTCCAGAGTTAAACGTCCGTTTCTGTTTTTAATAACCTTATAGTTTTCTATGTAAATTATATGGTAGCTATGCTTGCCATACAAGGATTTTCTTTAGCCACTGCAGCAAGCTCCATTTATCTCGACTAAGGGTATCAAAATAGCGATCGACATTCCTAAAATATTTCCGAAAAATAAATTTAAAGCTTTATACGCTCTGCCGCCAAAGTCACTCCCGTTCCGTTGTCAAACAGTGCGATTCGGAACAATGATTTGTAGGCCATACAAATATTTGTTCCGATGCGCAAATGGAAAACGACTGAGAACAAAAGTGTCTGTCGCTGCTGTATTCAGGTCGTACAACGCCATTATTTAGCTTTGGTTTGTTTAATCCATCAAAACACCATAATTGCGTTCGGCTGTGATGAGAGCAGTTTCCTATTTGCAGGCCGTGCGTGTGGTTTCGGACAAATTAACAAGACCTACAAAACATTTTTATAACAAACAAACTACTTACTTGATTCGTAGTTATGATCTTTAAGATTGCAGTACATCGGCATTTCGATATCGCGATACTGTCAATTATAGAAAGATCGCGACTGTTTTAAAAAAACTGAGCACATTTGGTTAGATACTTGAGTTTCGTGTTACAAGACATGTCACAATGATAAAACCGTACCATGAATCTGATATACGTACAACGTAAATCCGGCATAAAACAAACGCCTTAAAATTCATATTTCAACCTTCTCAAGTACTGAAACAGTTTTATCTCGTACACGTTCGAATTTGACGCTCAATTCATGTCGTCTTTATCTGGCAGTAAAAAATGGTCCATATTGATGCCACAGAGTAAAAAAGATAGAAGGACTAGTCGTTTTGCTGTAATGAAAGACTCATCATCTCCTTAACCTTTTTCTCAATAATATTAGGGCATGGTTAAAAAGCCCTAATATTCTTGAGACAAAGGTTAGGGAGCAGCTCTAAACAAGTGCATTATAAAATAGATTGTATAATAGAATAGTTTTATTTTTTAGAGCTAACGCTAAGTAATCTAACATCTAATCTATTATACCATCTTTTTTACAATGCCACTTGACAAGCCACATTGATGCAGCTGCCTAAAGGACTCGAATTTATCTTCCAAAATAAATAAAAAATTAAAATATAAAACAAAATAACTTTAGCCCGCAGCATACTCCGCACTAATTTTTTTATTTGCCAATCGTACGTACGAATAAAATAGATTTTTATCAGTGAAAAATGTTTCCAATCCGACCAAAAGGTTACCTCTTACAATCGCAATAAAAGATGATAAAACTCTCTCTTTGTTATATCAATCTAGAAAACCAGAAAAAAAATCAGGGACTACGACTGAGAGATCTTACATTGTCTAAAAAACTTCGGCCACAAAGTTGACATTTTAGGAGATTAATTTGTAGATTTGGTCTAGTATACATATTTCCGGCGCAACACTTGATATTACTTCGTACCTTCTGGTTTGCCTACTAAAATAATAGGATAAACGCAGATAATAAGGCCGAGATAATCAAATATTTTTAGCACGTACTTTGGCTTACCTATTCTCCGTCTTTATCTTGCCCTCGTTGTTTCACAATCGTGCGACAAGGACAGTAATATTGTTTAGCCGCAGCGCTTGCTAAATGCCATATTTTACGAGGACATTATGTTGCACAACTTGGTCGCACCACTAACAAAATATATGACGGGTCTCTCACTTGGTGGCGCTACCAACGTCACCCAGTGACACCGTAAAACTGGGCATTAAGAGTCATTTTGAGCATGATTGTTTGTTCTGTGTCTGGGTATAATTTATCTATAATATGTATGTATTTATAAATTATATAAGTATGTATATCAGTTGTCTGGTTACTATAACACAAGCTCTAAGCAGAGTTTACCTTGGGATCAGATGACGGTGTGTGAGTTGTCCCAGTATATTTATTTTATTTATCAGTCTAGTCGTAAAACTGTGGGTGACTGTGGCGTCACTTTAAATTGTTTAGGCGGGCAACAAACTCTGGAGTGATGATTCGACACTCACGGTATTATTTTGGATGGACGTCAGTTCAACTGACGTGGGAAAATTAAGTACCGTCAATGGGTATTGCTATACATTTTCTTGGTGGCACGATCCGAGTAGCGCAACCATGGTGTCCTTATAAAAAATGGAGCTAAATAACGCCCAGATTACTCTTCTAAATCTGACTTACAGGTGACAGTTTGTCGAATATATCAAACGCTTTAAGCAATCTTCACGCCCTCAATTTTCTATTTTGAATTTTCTGGAACAGTTATAAAACGGAGCAAGCTCGCGGCGGTTTCTTAGAAATGGTTAACTTCGAAGTGTCGAGTTAAGACGTGCGAAATTGTTCTTGGATTTTACATATTTTATACTAGCTTTTGCCCGCAACTTCGTTCACGTTTCTGGGGGAGTTCCGGATTGAAAACTATCCTATGTCCTTTCTCAGGCTCCAGAATATATCTCGCCGTCCCCGGAGAATAAAATGATAACTGCAAAAATGTAACTTTTCAGGAAAAATAAAAAACATGTTTTCGTCGATTGCTCTTTAAATACTTAACGTAGACAAATGATTGTGTGCTTATAGAAAAGGTTATTTTTCGTTTGTTCTAAATGTTTTAGTGAAATACGCCTAAGTATTAAAATACAGATATTATTTAATAAATAAAAAGTTAGTCAAAATCAATAATAGTCTAAGTTGCCTAATGTCGTTTATCATTTTATTCTTCGTAAAGCCTGACCAGAATCAAATATTGCATTCGTCGCTTATCATTTTATACCACGAGTTTTTAAGGAGAAAGTGATACTGATAATACTTTATATCATCTTATTCTTGTAAATATTATAAAATAGTATTATGATATGAGCTTTAAATTTTATTTTCTAATAATAATAGAATGTTGTATGAAATGATAATCAACGTTAGTTTTATTCAAAATCATAGTAATAAACAATAATATTTTTCTTAGTTTACTCTTATTAGTCTCCAAGGGATCCAAGACAGTTGAATCGTTTTTCCGGGGTTTGTGGAGCTTCATTGCTTCTCCGCTTTTCTGGCGGACCCTACACTGTTGATTCTGGCTTTCTGGAGTTGCAGTGGTTGGAAATAGTGTGGCGGGTACGTCTTAAGGTGAACGCAGACTTGGCCGCACTGCACGCGCCGCAGTCTTCGCATTCGAATTCTTTATATGAAGTTCTATGCCACCTCGCACACCTAGCCGCGTCGCAGTTGCCGCAGACCCTGAAACGACAACAAAGAAAATGCGATGAATGCGGGGACTGCGGCGCGTGCGGTGCGGCCAAGTCTGCGTTCACCTTTACAGGGGTGGCACAAGTGAGTGTAAGTTTCTTCTTCACGCCTAAACCACTGGACCAATTTGAATGAAATTTGGTGTAGATAATAGTCTGAGACCCGAGAAAGGACATAGGATAGTTTTCATCTCGGAAATCCCCTGGAAATAGGAACTATAGTTCCTATTACACGCGGACAAAGTCGCGGGCAAAAGCTAGTAAATTATATATTTAAGTATGTTTTTCAGTTGTCTGGTAACTATAGCGTAAGCTATGCGTAGTTTGGGATCAGATGACCGTGTGTAAGTTCTCCAAGGATATTTAATTTATCGTCCTATCATATTAATTATTACTATCATACTAATAATGTGTAAGTTTGTGAGAATGGTAAAATATAATACCTATATACCTATATGATTGTGGCTATTACACGCCTTTGTTTATGCAAAATTATCTCTATCAGAGAATTTCTAGAAAATACTTAGTATAACTACAAAAAGTTATGTAATTTCAACTGTTAATGAATGACCTATAATGTAATTTGTCTTATAATCATTCAGCATTGGTTTCAAATAACCAATAGATAAGTCCTGAGGTCATCTTTTATTTAAGATATCTACCATCATGGTCTGATTACAAAAAAAAGAAACTCTCTACAAAATTTTACCCGCGTTTTTCATTAATTTTCACACAGTCATTTTAATAACACATCTTATACGTAGCGACTGGATGGTTTTGAACGAGAATAAAATGATAACTGGGTTTATTATTATCTAGTCAAATATTTTTTCACGGGAACATAATTGTATGATTATTTGTCATAACAAGAAGTGGGAATACATTTTGATAACATAATATTAACACTTTATTCTCGTAATTTAAGACCTGTTATAAATATTGGAATACTATTGTAATATTTTGTAACTTCGTCAATAACTGTACAAAAATTACGGAAAAAATTGAGCAGATGTATTAGCACCCACAGGTCCCAAAAATGGCATAACACTAAAACTAAGATAATGGCAGTTATCATTTTATTCTCCGGGGGCGGCGATCTGTACCAAATTTCATTAAAATCGGTTCAGTGGTTTAGGCGTAAAGAAAAGACATACAGACAGAGTTCCTTTCGCATATTAGTATGAAAAAAGTATAAATTATTGTGGTATTCAGTACGTTAAAAGTATACAATGCACTAGTTTTAAGACTTCCGTTCGCCATAAACACCGTAATTATTTAATAGTCTAAGGGCTGATTTTTCAATCATCAGTTAACTTCTATCTGAGGAATAAATATGGCAGTTTGACATATTTTCTATACAAAAGCTGTCAAAACGTCAAACTTACTCTTCAGATAAAAGTTATCTGGCGATTGAAAAATCGGCCCTTATTAAGCAAAAGAGTATGTTTGTTCTCCGTCCGCGCAATTTCCGTAAAACATTATAGCAATTTCAAATTTAGTTTAACTCTCCACATAAGTGCATTAATAAAAATATTTTTGTATAATATGTTTAACGCTAATTAATTTTAAAAATAGGTATTGTAAAGTTTATTTTGAAACAAGTTTCGGATGTGCAGTGTAATGCTTTTTTTCAATGTAACATACTGTGACATATTGAATTAATTTCACATACCTGGACATACCAATAAATTATATTATTGAAAGACTAACTTTTTCCTGCAATTAATTATCTCTGGCACAAGGCGTAAGTTATATATAATGTGAAAAATCCGTGATTTGACAAATTTGGAAACAGCCCGCTTAGTTTACTTTAGCTACTTTCACAGTTTAATGTCGTACGGCATTCTGTTGTGGGGAAATGCCGCCGACATACAAACAATATTTGTGTTGCAAAAAAGGGCTATTCGTGCAATTTACAAACTGAGTCCCCGACAGTCCCTAAGAGACAAATTTAAAGAAATCAATATAATGACATTGCCATGCCAGTACATATACGAAAATTTGTTATTTGCTCATAAAAATATTAATCAGTATAAAAAATACAGTGATGTTCATAGCATAAATACAAGGAACAAAGACAAATTTGTTGTCCCTTCAACTAGGCTAAAAAAAAATAGGAGGTTCGTTTAGATGTCAATGTACCTATACGCTTTTATAACAAACTTCCCAGTCAGATTCAAAAACTCAGTATTAATAAATTCAAATCATTTATAAAACGTAGATTATGCAAGAAATCTTATTACTCTGTTAAGGATTATCTAGAGGATTCAAATGCTTGGGATTGAGCTGCATCAATTATATACACGGGCCAATATTAGTTTACTTCTACTCTTTTATATAGGTATTGACATGCTAATTATTATTTTACTTTTGACATTAATGTGTACTTCTTCAAGTATTTTTTTTTTCTTTTTTATATTTCTATGTATAAAATTCATATATATTTATTGACATGATTATTTTGTATTCTTGACATTGATTTGTACTTCTACAAGTATGTTATTATTTTTATATACAATTTCTTTTTTCATGAGTGTGAGGATTATGTGGGTCATTCATTATCCTAAGAATACACATGTACTAATATATTTTCTTTGACTGACAGTTTGAGCAGTTATGCGGCCTACCCAAATGTCCTTACTTTGGTATTGTTCGTCAAAATGTTAGGCTCCTTACGTCTTAAGTTGAGCTAAACGATTGCTGACAAATGCTTGCACTGTCTGGACAGGTCCACTCAAATCTGTGTGCTTTTCTCATCAAGAAAGCACATCAGTCATTAACCTTCATGATCCTCGCATAATTTGACCAATACAATTGTATGGACTTTAAAAGAGACTTTGACCTCTGAGTTTGTTTCGGATGTTTCTTCTCAGAGTAGTCAGTTACGAAACACCGGCTTCATCGTTCGATTAAAATAAAAATAAAAACAAAAAATTGACGTGTAAAAGTGTTATACATATAACCTATTTACAAAATAAAGTTCATTTTAATTCATTTTATAACGTTCCTCTATGTCCTCTAAAAAAATTGTTACTAACTAGCTTTTGCCCGCGGCTTCGCTCGCGTTAGAAAGAGACAAAAAGTAGCCTATGTTATTCTCCGTCCCTTCAACTATCTCCACTTAAAAGATCACGGCAATTCGTCGCTCCGTTTTCCCGTGAAAGAAAGACAAACAGACAGACAGACAGACAGACACACTTTCCCATTTATAATATTAGTATGGATTATATCCCTTCAAACTCAATTAACTAGTTTAGCCGTAACAGACCAACAAACATCTACTTTTCCAAAAATATAATACCAGTATGGATTGTGGGTTGTGTCATTCATGCAAAACTAAGCTCGTTATGCTATTCATTTGGGAAATGTACAAATTGAGGTCTCACCCTCACATTATACATCAGAATAATTTGCCATAAACACATGATAGGTTCAACGTACCAACAAAATGTCTGAAACATTTTGCTAACTGTATTCCGGACAGACAGCCCGTGTTTTTGACGGTTTTGACACTTTAACAGACGGGTTCCGTACACGTATATAATACTAGCTGTCCCCTGCGGTTTCACCCGCATTTTTCGTTACTGCACCGCTCCCGTGGGTCGTAGCGTGATGGTATATAGCCTATAGCATTCCTCAATAAATGGGCTATCTAACACTGAAAAAATTTTTCATATCGGACCAGTAGTTCCAGAGATTACCCCCTACATACAAACTTACAAATTTAACCACCAACTTCCGAAATAGCATTTTGGTTTTTATTGTTATTTTTTTTTTTAATTATTTACCCTATATGACACCATAAACTGAGACAAATTTAATGACACCTCTTATATCGAAATCCGTTCAACAGTTTAGGCTGTAGAGCATGCCATAGAATTAGACATACCTACATAGGGTACGTTTGAAAATCATAAATCTCCTGCTGCCCTGCCGGGGTTGCGGAATGTTTATAATAGTTACCGTGACCCCGGAACATAAAGGGCAACCGAAGGAACATGAGTGGGTTAAAGTCAGTAAAAGTCTGACACGCCTTCCCGCTGCACCCAGGTCGGGAGCAGCCATTTGATGATTTCCCACTCACCAAAAAAAAACCCTCTTGCGGCAGTTAAGAAGCACAAAAAGTTATTTCGTAAGAAACGCCAATTTTGTTGTTTTTATTTCTTATTCTACGCCGCGTTACCGCAAACCTAACACGAGGCAAGCATACTTTAATAACATCTACTAATTATATTGTAAATGCAAAAGTTATGTTTGTTCTACTTTCACGTACCTAGCCGTAGCTTAACCCTCTAGCCGCATATCTCCCATAGGAGATGCGGAAAACTTTGCGGTCTGAAAATGTGGCAAAAGATAGTTTTATTAAACACTAGCTTTTGCCCGCGACTTCGACCGCGTGGTGAAATCCCCCGGGAACGTGAACAATAGTTCCCGTTCACGGGGGATTTCCGGGATGAAAACTATCCTATGTCCTATCTCGGGTTCCAGACTATATCTGTACCAAATTTAATTCAAATCGTTTCAGTAGTTTAGGCGTGTAGAAGAGACAGACAGACAGAGTTACTTTCGCATTTATTATAATATCTGCCCGCGGCTTCGCTCGCGTTAGAAAGAGACAAAAAGTAGCCTATGTTACTCTCCATCCCTTCAACTATCTCCACTTAAAAAATCACGTCAATCCGTCGCTCCGTTTTGCCGTGAAAGAAAGACAAACAGACAGACAGACAGACACACAGACAGACACACAGACAGACACACTTTCCCATTTATAATATTAGTATGGATTAGTACGGATTTGGTTGAATTACTAATGAAGGCGTGTGTTAACTGTTTCGTCGTGAATGCCGTGCTAATATCTAAGTAATGTAAATTAAAAATAAAAAAAAAACCGCCCACGAAGTCATTAAGACCGCGATTGCAGATAACAGAAGGCTGATAGCTACGAAAGGCAAAACTGACTTTGATGAAACATGTCTAAGAACCATTGCAAGATAGCCTTCTTTCAAATAAAAAAAAAAACATAAAAATCGATTTACCTGTTTAACACACAGACGCACACACCTACTGGTCAAAGTATAACACCCCTATTTTATTAATTGCGTCACTTTTCTGACGGACCGACCGACTCTTTGACTATTCATAAGTGCTTATAAAATAATGGTCTAAGCGAAATAAATGCATTGAATCTTGAATCTTTTAGCAATAGCATCGGACATAAAAATGCCAAAAACAGTACATCTGCCTACTTTTATAAAAATAAATTTATTAATCGAACGTATATTCCCAGAAATAAGTGATTTAACAAACAAAAATCTTTAGCTTTTAGCTTTCATCTTTAGCCTGAGCAGATTGTCCTATAAAGTACAACCAAACATCTCAACGGTTATGAAAAATATACATTTATTTACTAAATTAATTAAATAAATATCTCGGAACAACTAACCCAAGCTTTCAGAATCGTGTCTTAATGATCATTGGCCGCGTATTTGAAAACTTTGACAATTTTTCGTAAAAAAATGTTACTTGTTAAAAATCGATCTAAAACCGCTATTGTAATAGCAGACTTGAGCCCCTGTTCTTAAGCTAAAGAGAGCAATGGTAGCCAGACTACTGATAAACATTTATATAATTTATACATACTAATAATACTAACATTAATTTGACAATTACTTGTTATTAAATATCCCCTGCTGTCTCAAGTATAGCTGTTCAGACAACATCTTATCCCTCGACGGCCCTCAAAGTTCACCACAACTTTCCTCCCTTCCTCCGTTCTTGATAACTGTCTCAACAAATCATAAAGCGATCAAACAATATCAACTGATCCTCCTTGTTTGTTTAATTCTATCAGATTAGCTACTCTAGACTTCGAAGTAGGTGTAAACAAGATTACGGTGTGTTAGAATATTTATATGAATAGCTGACTGACCGTTATACTACTTGATAGAAATGATTCATGTCATACACCCAAAAATGACAGCCAGAATAAAAGAATCCCGGATTCCTACAGGTTATAAATCAGCTGTTTACGGGTTATTGAAAAACTAAAACACTACAAACTCATATAAGTATATAATAATAATAATTATGAGTGAAAATGTAGTCCAGTAAAATATTCATAACTAGCTGTTCCTCGCGGTTTCACCCGCGTTACGTTAGGTATTTGGTCACTGCTTTGCTGCCGTAGGACATAGTGTGATATTATATGGCCTACGTTATTCAGGGATAATGTAGCTTTCTAAGGAAAATATATATTTTCAAATCGGTCCAGTAGTTTTTAGTTTCTTCGTTACATACGAAAATCTGTCCTCTTTATAATATTAGTATAGATCATAGAAATTACATGAAGTGCCTAACAGCTTATGAATAGACTATGAACTTTAATCACAGAAAAGATTAATATTTTAAATCTGCAAATCCTTTACAAAATAATGGTTTGTTTAGACTAACAAGCAACATACTAGCTCGCTCGTTAAGTTTTTAAGCACTGTGAAAAATTCAGGGGTGCTCGTGTAGCCTCGGTTTTATTTTATGTGGAAAAAAGGGAAGCGCGTTTGTATCAGCGCAGCTCGAATAGTTTATCATGCGAATGGTGCGAGTTTTGCTTTTGAGTGCGATTCAACACCCATGTGGAATTTTAGCGTCCGGTGTTTTTCTGTCATACTATTTTTAATTGGCTTTTAACTTGGTTAGTTTTTATAGCTGTTTGAATTTGTATTTGATGTCAAAGACTTCATAACGCAGATCATACTAGGAGAAACTCTTCTCTACTTAACGTTGTCCTGCCATACCCACTGCATCGGTGCACTACAAATAAGGTGTAAATGCGTGCGCAAGCATTTTGTGCGTATTTATAAATACGCACAAAATTGCACCCAACGCGATCCGGCCGTTTAGGAGGAGCTACATGCTAAAACTGCGTGCAGAATAATAGCTATGCATAAGATTTAAGACCCACACGATGTTAAAAAAATCTAAGAAATGTTAAATCTTGTTTAGTTATTTTATTGAAATTAAAATCATGTTTTATATTATAGAAAGCATCGACTTAAAAAAACAGAGGTAAACTCAATAACTGTGACATTTACAAAATTTAAAGTACATTACTTTATTAGTTCCGAGTCATATTACATGCTAATGAAGATTATTAGATAAAAAAATATCTTTTCTACTTTTATAATCTATCAATGCTAATTATTTTAATGTTTGTAACCAGGTGATGTGCGTCCAATACTGGCCGCCGAACAAAGAAAAGGACGAGACATATGGAGACATCAGCGTGGGCATCGTGCAGGAGGAAGAGCTCGCCAACTTTCACATACGAACCTTCAGACTTTACAAGAGTGAAAAGACTGTAAGTACCTTACTACCTTTCTAATAATACTCAAGGATGGGCTCGAGAAAAGAAATCATCCACACTGTACGGGAGGTAAAGGCCTTAAAAAATATGTAACATGATTTATTTTAGCACTTCGTCGTTCGTCATATGTGACGAACATGACGAAACTGTAAGAGTTCCTTTGTACCGTTTTTACACTTGGATTAATTTAGTTTTTATGAAAAAGTAAACTAATTATTTATTTATAAGACATGTATAAGTTTCGTAAAATAACGATTTTATACAGTTTAAGTAAATAAATTAGGCCCAAAATGCCAAAAAAAATGGTTTATTACAATAATAATAAGTTTTTTTTATTGGTCTCACTTTTTAAAATCATAAAATGTGATTACAATCTCTTTTTTTCTTTTGAAGGGAGATTCGTACAAAAAGACTAATCGTTGGGTACACAATAATCGCATAATAGATTACAAACAGCCAAAAAATTATGAGCTTAATAAATATTACCTTAGCAGCAAATAATATTATTATGTCCCAAATAAAGTGGGCTAATAAAGGATCACTGCCGGTATCACCGAAAATGTCCGTCACTGAACATGACATTTGTAATGGTTATTGGCAATATCCCCTTTGATCGGTATCAAAGGGGTCATTACCGGAGTGCCATGTGTTGTAGAAATATGCACTCCGAATATGATCTAATACGAGGTGTAAGCACAAGAAAGCCGTTATCTATACTAGGTGTAGTTTTGGTCTTGCTCAAACCGCTAGGAGATGATTCTACCCATGAAAACAAACAACTTTTATTGAGGAACCAACTCTGAAATCGCAAAAAAATATAAGCTGTATCAAACAAAAGGTCCCGACAATAATACAGCTGATATTTTTTTCGAGAATGAATATTTAAAAAAAAAAACTTGGTAAGCCCAATATTCAAAGAGGTAAAATATACGGATAGATTTTTCGAAAATAAATATATTCTCTATGCTGGGTTCCATCATATGTCATTTATCGCCTAATTACAGAGGACTTCTCGAAAATGAACAGTTAACACCATTTCAAAAATACAGAAAATAAATTTTACATTCAATAACTCTTAACTCCTCTATCTACCTATCCCTTTAAAAATAAACGTGGTGTTACACAAACACAATTTTATTCTTGCAATCTCCAAGAAAATCTCTTTGAAATATTTGAAAGAATCTGTTTATTTGAAAACTTTGTTTGCACAAAGGGTAGAGAGAAATATTTTAGTCTCAAGTAGTCTGCACATCCATTTATTTGTACTTAAGTAGATCACTCCGCAACAGAAGTTCAAGATTTTATTATAAACGATTTGAATTTCCCTCGCCAACGAGAAACTGGGCAATGACGTTTATCGTCTTTTTGACCTTACTAAAGATATTATCGACAAATTAGATTCGTGACCCATCATAAGCTTATTTTCCTACAGACATTCAAAGACAATTAGGTCGACATTTATGTAAATATTTATTAAAATTGTCACTTTTCACGACTTGTTATTTTGACAGTCTCAAACGATTTATCGTCAAAATGAGTCATGATTCCAATATGTCCATAGATGTACAGTCAGCAAAGTATTTCTTTTTTCAAAGGTTTTCTTGAAATCTAATGAATGTATTCAAATGTAATTTAACCTAATTGAAGAACTAGTCATTTTCTACTATAGTTTAAATTTTTGTTAGAAAATATTCGTGGGTTTTTGAGAAAACTTAAACTGTATCTGACGGCCCTGTATACTTATATACTTTGCTGACTGTACATACAGTAGATCTGCGGAAATAGTTAGACAAGAAAATTATTCTACTGTCAGTGGTCCTTAATTGTCATAAAATTAAAATCTTCCGTTAACTATTGGACGTCTATCCAAGACCAAGACACTTATCCAAGCTTCACGTGAACTTGTGAACTTGCGGGCTATTGCTAAGAAATCCATATTGAAAATATACTCTCCCCTGCTTTGGACCGAGGACCGCAAAATAATACATATCAAATAATCACTTACATTATCATCACCCTAGCCTTTTCCCAACTATGTTGGGGTCGGCTTCCAGCTTAACCGGATTCAGCTGGATACCAGTGTTTTACGTGAAGCGACTGTCTATCAGACCTCCACAACCCAGAAGCTGGGCGACACGATACCTCTTGGTTAGACTGGTCAGAATCACTGACAAATAATCTGATCAAATAATCACTTAGATCGATCGTAAGATACAAAGTCAAAGCGAATAAAAGGCAAGTTTCATGTAAGTCTAGCCACTTGACCAAAATTAGGATTCGGATTATTATTACTGATAAGGCCATGCACTATATAAACCTTTGTTTATCTCTACGAAAATTGTGGGGGTAAATAACATTTATATTTTGGGAACCTCTTTAACATGAAAACATCTACTAGCAACACAATCATGATACGTAATCGTTAAACCCGACCCTTTGTCATTTAAATCCGTACTATCCGTATTAATATTATAAATGCGAAAGTAACTCTGTCTGTCTCTTCTTCACGCCTAAACCACTGAACCGATTTAAATAAAATTTGGTACAGATATAGTCTGGTCGCGGGTTCGAATCCGGGCAAGTACCAATGTGACTTTTTCAATTCATATGTACTTTCTAAAGTTTATCTTAGACATCACAGACTTCGGTGAAGGAAAACATCGTGAGGAAACCTGGACTTGTGGTTAATATAAGTCCAAAATCGCCAACCCGTCTTGAGCAAGCGTGGTGATCAATGCTCGTGCCTTCTCTGTATGAGAAGAGGCCTTTGCCCTGCAGTGGGACAGTTATAGGCTGGTATTATTATTATTTATTATTATTATAGTCTGGAACCCGAGAAAGGACATAGGATAGTTTTCATCCCGGAAATCCCCCGGGATCGGAAACTATTATTTCACGCGGACGAAGTCGCGGGCAAAAGCTAGTAATAAATAAACACGACAACCATGTGAAAGTAGAGTTAGTCAAATATTTTAACAAGTAATGTTAATAATTTGATTGTACATGATTGCTGTTTATTAATAACTAGATGACCCGGTGAACTTCGTATCACTTACCTATCAATGTAAACTTTATTTAAATTAAACTATATCACCTTTATTCATAAAAGATTTGTATCGATTTCGCCACATTATCACTATCTGGATTGACGTGTTTAGGGGCGGCCTAATAGTTGTTTAGTAATCTGGCAATACTGTCATTGTCACTGTCCCTTAACTTTTGACGAAAAGATTGTTGAAAGGACATGTTATGAAATGGGCTTAGAATAATTTTGTTTTTGAACAACTATCATGTGCGGTTTTTCTGGTAGGGAAAATTGTCCAGGATGGCCATACAGAAGCAAAAAAAAATATTAAAAGCACCATTATTTAATAAATAAATATTTTAAATCTAGATATTTTTTACCAATAAAACCAACTATAATAGGTGCACCAGTAACTGATGACAAAAATGGTAAATAAAAATGATGCCAGCAACACTGGGGAAAAAGGATTAAAATGTTTTGATACTTGTATTTTCGCCTTAAAAAATATTACACTTATTGCTTTATAGCAATACTAATATTATAAAGAGTTTTTTTTTTATTTTTGTTTGTTACTCTTTCACGCAAAAACGACTGAACAGATTTTGATAAAACTTTACAGAAATATAGGTTATAAAATATATCAGAATAAGACATAGGCGATAATTTGTGCAGTTTATTTAACAGTGATGTTTGATTCGTTGTATTTTTCTATTAGCTGATGAGACGATTGGGACCTACTTGCGGCCTACTCTGGGTAAAGCTAAAAAGGCTTTAGGCACTAATTTTAGCCATGAGTGACCAAATAAAGATATTTTTTAAAAGAGAGTGAGACATATCGAGATATATATCTGGTTAATCCATTCTAAAATTATAAATGCGATAAAAACTCTGTCTGTCTGTCTCTTCTTCACGCCTAAGCCACAGAACCGATTTGTATAAAATTAGGTACAAATATAGTCTGTGACCCGAGAATGAACATAGGGTAGTGTTCATCCCGGAAATCCCCCGGGAATGGGAACAAAGTCGCGGGCAAAAGCTAGTATAAAGTAAATTAAGATAAACCCAATCATTATAATATAAGTACTTTATTTACACAACAAAGATGAAAGAAATGGTATTTCGCTTTGTGATTAGTATCCCAGTTTGGTTAAGGCATTGCAAGTTTGATTCAACCTTATCGCCCGTTAAAAAAAAATGATTCTGTACTTTGTCAAGATTATGGCTATAATAAAATAATAATAAAACCTTTATTTTCAGGCAACTGAGGCCCATAGAAAAAATACACAAATAATGTTGCTTATAATAATAAACTAATACATAATAAAAGAAACTATAAGTAAAAATTATATGGCTATGGTAGTGATCGTCACATAAGGCAAGCTAAACGTCTTTAGGCGGCTCATGTGAATCTGACACCAAGGCTACTGACTTCTTCATCTGCCTTCTGCAATAATTCGTCGTGTAGCACTATTACACACCCCTGTAATAAGCCAAAGTTGTATGTTACGTACCTAATATATATACAAATGTTAAACTCATATGGATATGAAACAAAGTATCAACCTTGGCGAGGCACACGGTCTAAAATCGAAATTGCGTGTAAGCTACACCTTCTTCTTTACATATTTATCGGTAGACGTTATAAACAGTGTTTACTTAAAAATTCTTGATAATAACAAAATATGTAAACAAACAAACGTAATGTCACTTGACAGATGACATGACAACAATACCATATAAAAATCATTATTTGTTTTCAATGATATTTAAAGTAAAAAAGTCGCCTTTTTAACTTAAAATATCATTGTTTGTTTTACTTTTTTTTGTCATGAGTTACTGGTACACTTATAATTATCTGCATGATTTGGATTTAATTTTATGAAAATGATTCCTTTTGCGTCTTTTGAAAACAATTAAACATTACTTGTGTCAAGTTAGCGGGTTGTAACCTTCAACTTCAACTCTTAATGAATGGCCTTTGTGGAAAAGACACCACAATTCTGCCAATAACACGTGAACTCTGATAATAAACCGTCAAACACTGGAGAGTATTAAGCGAGAATTAACCGTAAGGTTGTAATTGTAACACTTGAATTTGACACTTGATTTGCCGGTTACTATGACAACGACATCCAACAGAACATGGACAAATTTTATATTGAAAAATGAAATTGTTGTTTTACCCTCTTTATTGTATATATAACATCATTGTTTTACTCTATCTTTCTCGCAATTTTTCCTTATTTTCTCACCGTTTAGACCTACCCTGGACTACGACAAACATTTTAAACCCAAAATCAGCTCAATCGGCCCAGCCGTTTTTTAGTTATTTAGTATTGCAAAAAACACAAATTGTAAAGATAAGACCATTGCAATCTTCCTTGATCTCTCTAAAGCTTTTGACACTGTCTCTGTTCCCCTCTTATTAACTAAAATGGAAAGGGTTGGCATAAGAGGCTTAGTGCTGGATATTTTTAAGAGCTACCTCACTGGTCGTTCACAAGTAGTGAAAATAGGAAACCATTCCAGCAAAGAAGCTTTTCTCTCCTACGGTGTTCCTCAGGGCAGCGTTCTAGGACCTACCTTGTTCCTTTTATATATAAACGAGCTCTGTCAACTTTCGTTAGCCAACTCTAAAGTAATTACCTACGCCGATGACACCGTAATCCTGGTTAATGGCAACGACTGGACCGAAGCCCGCAATTTTGCAGAGTCTGCATTAGGTTCCATTATGAAGTGGTTAACTCAAAACTTGCTCACACTCAACCTGGATAAAACTAGGTTCATCACTTTTAGTCCAAGGAAAGCTTCACAGCCAGGTCCATCCTACTGTCTGACAGCTCACTCTTGCCGCGCAATGAACAATTTAGGTTGTGGTTGTACCAAAGTTTTACGCACAGACTCTATAAAATACCTTGGAGTTCTTATTGACAGTGCGCTGACATGGAGTGAGCAAATAAATTCGCTGGTCTCTAGGGTGAGAAAGTTAATTTTTGTTTTTAAAAATCTTAGAACCTCCGCAGATTTTTCTACCCTGAGAACAGTCTACTTTGCTCTTGCTCACTCCATTTTAACATACTGTATATCAGCTTGGGGTGGAGCTGGGAAATGTTTGCTGTTGCGCTTGGAAAGAGCGCAAAGAGCCGTGCTCAAAGTCATGGCATACAAGTCCTTTCGCTTCCCCACACATGAGATACATCAGATATGGAAAGTACCTACTGTTAGACATTCTTTTGTAATTAGCACTGTTCTACGAAAGCATTCAGAAATACAGTTTAAGCGCGATTCTGGGGGACAACGTCGTCGGAAGAATGCCAGAGTCTGCCAAACAGTTATGGCCAGACTTGAAAGTGTTAGGCGTCAGTATGTTTTCTTTGGATCAGTATTATATAATAGAGTAAACGAAAAACTTGATATTTATTCTTCCTCTTCCCGGGACTGCAGGAAACTAACAAATGATTGGCTTTGCACCCTCACCTACGAAGAGTTGGAGACTTTGGTCAAACCCTAAGTATTTCCAGTGTATGACTTTCCTTCCGTATTATCACATATTCACGATTTGCGCACACACACATTTACAAGCAAACACACACACACTCACACATACACACACACACAACGCTACTCATACAAACTCAACACAGCTTCTTTATTTTGTATTCTTCTTTTTTATTTTCTAATTTTGTAAGTAAGTAAGTAATGCTAGTTTAGATTTAACTGGAACGCTGCCGTCTCCCTCTCGGAGGTGGGCGTTTATGGCTACGACACAGTTTTTAACTAATGTGGCTATTATCGTTCACAATCAACCTGGAAATGTACTGTTTTAGTTCCAATAAAGATTTTATTATTTTTTTTTATTATTATTATAGTTTTAATCAGACTAACGAACATCAATTCATTTTTATTTATATATATTAATTCGTAAGGTAAACTCGCCCGCTGAACATGTTGTCCATTAATGTTTTATAATGTGGGCTGCTAGTACCACTTCATTTGGGTTACAAATTCCTATTTAATTGCTGATAAAATCCATGTTACAATTTATTATCGACACTAATATTAAATTACATAACTTTTAGTACTTATATTAAATTACAAAACTTTTAGTAGCCTAGACTCGTGACTTCGGTGACCAATTAAATCTAAAATCGCCTATCTTCACTGGGTAAGCGTGATGATCGATGCTCGAGTCTTCTAAGTATGAAAAGTGGCCTTTCCCCAGTGGTGGAAAAGAAATAGGCTGGTATTATCATATTTTATGGATGGGTATAATTATTGACTTATATCCTGAATCGTAAAGTAGGTTTAATAATACAAAACTAGATAAAAATGAATGATGAAATCATTCCGAATGATACCGCCGCCTCCAAATACATTGGCATTCTAAAATAGTTAAGAAAAGTACTTAATGCAGACGATAGATCATTTCAAAAGATAGTCATCTCCATTTCCCTCTCCAGGTGGTGGTAGAAGAGCGTTTCATCCTACAGTTCCACTACACCCAGTGGCACTCACACACGTGTCCGTTCAGCAACGCGCTCCTGGAGTTCAGACGAAGGGTGCGCGCTGTGGTGGGCAGGCGGCTGGCCACCAACCCTGCTGCGGGACCCATGGTGGTGCATTGCAAGTAAGTGGTGGTAAAAAAACCCTTTATCCTGCAGTTACATTACACGCAGTGGCACTCGCACACGAGTCCGTTCAGCAAGTGTGTGGAGTTCAGACGAAGGCAAGATAGTGAAGAAGAAAGCGAGAAGCAAGTAAGTGTTGGTTCAAAAGCCCTTCATCTTGCATTTTCACTACACCCAGCGGCACGCGCACACATGCCTGGAGTGTAGACAACCCGTGATGGACAGACGGCTTGCTTTGACGGCATTGCAAGTAAGTAGTGGTAAAAAGCGCTTCATTCTTCTGTTCCACTACACCCTGTAGCACTCGCACACGTGTCCGGTCATTAACGACCTTCTCGAGTACAGGTGACCCGTGGTGGGCAGGCGGCTGGCCACCAACCCTGCTGCGAGACCCATGGTGGTGCCTTGCAAGTAAGTGTATTCATAGCGTCATAAAGTTCATTATCCAGTATTCTCTAGGTGCGATGAAATACTCAATGCGTGTCATTCAACGAAGACCTATGTGTTGTGGTATTCATGATTCCCACTCAAAAATGTCGCGGGCTTATCCTACATAGCTTGATATAGAATCTGAGTGGTTCATTTGTGTGCATAGTAGTAGGGACAGCCCCGTTGGTGTTGCGGCCGCAATGGTGGCCATGGGACGCGAGGTACTGTCTTCCATTATCAGATTGGGCACAATGTTATTGAGTTAAATCACTGGTAATATATCTGTAACAAACCGAGGTATGAAAATTATTGGTTTGACACTGATTAGAACCGAATCTACGTCGTAAACCAGTCGTCCTTCATCTGTTCTCGGTTGTAAGAAAAGGAAATGTACTTGTGTTTGACGATTTTAATATTTTCTAAGTTTCTTACTAGTTTTCATTAAAATTCACCTTTGACGAGTGGTCTTAAAGCTGAATAAAACTTGTTATTTTTTGTTTGGACGTTTTACACAAATAAATCTTTAAACAAATAGTCCTGACCCTGCGCTAACATTGCACTTATTTTACACGGCTTTAGACTGACCCCTTGTGACCTTAGGGAATAAACTATTCGCAATTCTAGGATAAAAATATTACTACAGTTCCAGCAAAACTGTAATCTTGTAGCGGAGGACATGAGAAATTAGTTTACTCTGTGACTCTGTGAGTGTATGCCGAGTCAGCAAATAACGTTAGATTCAGTGCTTTGCTATTTACCTAGCCAGGATATATACAGTACATAGATACAGAATTATCATATCAACGTCACAGTGACATTTGGTTAAGATGTGTGAATGTTACCAGAGCTGTAATTTTTAACCGGGTTTTAAACGGGTCTTTTTATGCTCCAAGGCGTTCATTTTATTTTTATTTAATTGTTATTTTATAATATTAATATATATATGTATATATATATTAATGTACGCTCCTTTACCCATTTTTAAATATTTTGATTCCATCCAAAGGTTGCCTGGAAGAAATTACTTTTTAGCGATAAGGCCGCCTATTGTACTCTTGCATATTTGTTTGTGTTGTCCTTTGCTGTTTTTGTCCTATTGGTGTACAATAAAGAATATTCTATTCTATTCTATTGTAATACAATATTTACGTAATAAATGGTTTTTGACTTCAAGACACGAATAGCTTTGTGTTCCTTCGGAGAAATAGAAGCTTCTGTTTCTTAGAATCAACAGGAAGCTGTTCTCAGCAATTTCCAAAGTAAAGATTACTACCACGAAATAAGTATGTTACTTGGTAGTTGTTACTGAGAAATTCGTAATGGAAAAACCCTAGGACCCTTTGTCTAAGCTAAAAGTAGAAGTAGCGCGCCCACACAACTTTTTTGTTAACAGTAATAGAAAAGTTAATTACAAAATGTATAGCTATGACGTTATCTGTGGAGAAGTCGGACCTTATTAAGTACTATTTTCTTCAAAATTAAAATGTCAATGAATGATCAAATTATTTTTATTTGTAAATTGGTTATCACAATATTTAAGAAAGAGAAAGAAAGTACTAAAGGGTTGCAACAATAGTTTTAACTATCTTCAACCACTTCTGATGTTTTAACATGTTGCAACATCAGAAGTGGGATGAAGTTATTTCTAGACATATATTAAAATACATATTTTTCTTCCAGTGACGGAGGTGGCCGATCAGGGGTGTACTTGGCGATTGACGCAAACCTCGAGTTAGCCGAAGAAGAAGATTGCTTCGATGTATTCGGATTTTTGAAGAAACTCCGACAATCTAGGAAAGGCCTTATAGAAAACGAGGTATGTAACCCTTATGAATCACTCCAGCTGAGCATTTGAAATCCAACAATGTTACAAAGGCATTAAGTTTTGGTTTCATCCTTCGAAATAGCCACTAGGCCCTGTTCCTAAATAACACTTTTGGCATAGATCTTCTCTTTTTATCAATAGTTTGAAGTTTCTCCGTTGAATTACAATTATAACATACCAATATGTTGGAACACATAGTTATATTGCATGCACGCCTACAGAAAAATGCGTAAATTAATAACTGTGTACAAGAAAACAGCACAATATAATATCACTACAAAAAAAAAATAGCTATCATTGTTTTACTGCAACACATTTCAAGCAAATATCTCTACATCGACTCAGTGAGTGCTCAGGTTTTCTGAGAAAATGTAATAAGTCTTTTACGTAATTCAGAGAAACCGTCTCTCTGAGCCTGTTATAATTGGGTATTTATAGAGGATATTCGACGAGATTGCACTTTCGACCTACGTAGGCACAGTTACTGTGTATTTTTCCAACAATATGCTGAGAGTTTCACGTAAGCTTCTTAACCGTAACAATGAAAACGATGGAAATAGATTCGTGAAATTCAAATGCAAGTTTTTATTTCACAAATGTTTTATATTCATAAAGAAACTGTAAACTGCGTTTACCGACATCAAGCTGATATCAAATCGTCTGTATATCTTTTTTGTATTATTCAACAAAAATGTGCATCATTTTAATGGTATTTTATTTGAAAGAGCCTTTCTATATATTGATACATTTTAAATTATTTGAAAATAGAATATTGTTGCATATTCTTTTTTCAAATAATCCTCAAAATGATCATAAAAGTGAAAAATAAACCAGTCTTAAAAAGCACTTCTATTTTTGTTAAACGTTTTTCATGGCAATTTGTAAACTTATCGCCAAACACATTTAAGTTTCGTTTACTTAGGACCAGCTTCATCAAACTTTTATTTGTAGAGTTGAAAAATATATCATCTGTTAGTTAGTACGCGTAACTAAAAGAAGAATACATTTACCTAGACTTCCAGACTAAATACAAGATAAAGTGTCTTTGAAGTCCTGGTTTGATTGCAATAAGTTGTAGAATAGTTGCTATAAAACTACTTTATTCCTATTAAGCAGTTAAGTTAGCAGAAAGAGAGTCCTGTCTTACATCTTGATTTTATCTAAAGAAAGGAATGTGACCGTACTTTAAACAATTTGGATGATTTTTCCAATTGTCTCTTCACAAAAACTTTTTTAACTACGGCGATATTTGAGAAAAACAATTAGATAAATGGATTCAGTCATTCTCGAGTTTGAACTACAGTACAGAGACTGTTAAACTACACACGGAAAAAGTCGCGGGCTCTAATAAGTTGTAAGCAAGGTATAAAAGTTTAGTGAGGTTCCATAAAAAAAACTGTAAATACATCTTCAATCCCGATAAAAACCATTGCCCAACAATAACATAAACAATTATCTCCCCTAGGAACAATACAAATTCGTCTACGACACGTTAGAAGAGCATGTAGTCTGCGGGGTCTCATGGTTCCCCGTCTCGGAACTGTCACAGCGACTGAAGCAGAAGTCACAGAGAGACCCTGTGTCCAAGCTCAATGAGTACCAGAAGGAATACCAACAGATCTGCAAACAAACCCCCCGGTTCACGATAGGGGACTGCGCGGGAGGCCACAGAGGTGATAATAGGGAGAAGAACCGGGATGTACTTGTGGTGCCACGTAAGTTTTTTGAAAATGGAATGATTTTTTGTGTGGTTGAGTGTCCGCCATTGTTGAAATTTTTTAATTAAGGTCGAATCTCTACTAGCCTGTCTCCTGTCATGGTTGATTATAGCGTGATGTTATGTAGTCTATGTATTATTCTGATTAATAAGTATTACTATAAAGTCTGTTTTGGTCCCGTTCCCGGGGGATTTCCGGGATGAAGACTATCTTATGTCCTTTCTCGGGTACCAGACTATATCTGTACCAAATTTCATTCAAATCGGTTCAGTGGTTTAGGCGTGAAAAAGAGACAGACAGAGTTACTTTCGCATTTAAAAAATTAGTACTTAAAGTACTTAAGTACTTATGGATAACTAGCTTTTAGCCATGGTTTCGACTCCTTGAATGTCGAACCTTTCATCCACTATTTTACCTCATTACGATTTTAATTTTCAAAAATCCTTTCTTCGTGGATTCTTAACTCGCCACGAAAAGTACACCTTGCAATGTCTGTAAGACCAGCGGTTTGGGATGAGCTTTGATATATCAACAATCAGTCAGTCAGCTTACCATTACTATAATATTACACTAACGTTAATTAATTTTGAATTCGGTTGAACCCGATTTGGTGAAACTGATTTAATTTCTGGTAATTTTCGGAACGTTGCAAAACTTGAATCCTGAAAGGTCTAGGATATATTCAAAGCAGTGGTTTTATTTCACAAGCCCACCGTTTGCTCTGTGCTAAAGGAAATATTACCAGAATTTTCCATTTCAGTGAGGCTATTAACGTAAAACAGCATTGTCTCAATTTTGTTGCAACATTGTTTTATTTTGAAACACAATATAATTATCTAGTGCCGTTCAATTTATACAAACCAAAAAGCCGGACTTGTATTAATTAAATCATATTTTATTTAATATGAGCTTTTCAGTAATCCAATATAAAAACTATAAAACAAGTTGCTACTGAAGTACTGCGACTCTTGTTGTGATGATAAATAGGTAAACATCTTAAAAATGAGTTGGTTCTGTACCAGTTTACTAATATTTACTAGTGGCATTGATAGATTAAGAAAACTATAAAATCTGTTTAGGTCCCGTTCCCGGGGGATTTCTGGGATGAAGACTATCTTATGTCCTTTCTCGGGTACCAGACTATATCTGTACCAAATAGCCATATAGTTTTTTATCTCTAAAGTTTTATTATGGATATCATAATAAAACTATAGAGTTTTCTTAATCGAGTCACCTCTAGCAATCGGATTTAACCTTTCGACGACCAAGTGACATAAGGAAGGAAGGATTTTTTTATTAATAAAACGACTCCTAAGGTTTAAATTATTATTTCTACTTTAAAGCTTGTATAATAAGACATAGTTATATAACATCAAGCTATCACATACGGGAGAAGAGCAGGAACCAAAGACGCAGGAGACCGCCAGTAAATATTCGGAATTACGTTTCACGAAAATAAGTGCACATATTTTAAAGACTTTATGATAATGTTTGTTTCAGCCGACAACTTTCGTCCTTACTTGACGTCCTTCCAAGGAAACAGTTTCACAGACTACATCAACGCGGTCTTCGTGGACGTAAGTACTTCATTATTACATAATGTATATCTGAGGCCTATGTTATACTACACCAGTGTATTATATATACAAAAAAAATTAATAGCAAATTTCTTTAACTGAAAAACCAATACATTAAAGGCGAGATTAACATTTACGTTAATTAATTTGTACTCTGGCATAGATATTATTTATCCGGAGACGGTATTCCTAAGACGGAAAACTTGCTAAGGTTTATTTCATTACAATCAATGTTATATAAAACGCATTTACTTTTAATTGAAAACAAATCAGTACAATCAATAAAATTAAGTTTGTTAAGAGTGTTTAAATGTAAATGGTATGGATTGTTCTATTGTTGTGTATTTAGATCGTCCCCGTATTTGGAAAACTAAATAACTCCGTTTTTGGCGAAATTGACTTTTCCCTTTTTTTGAATCATCCAAAACATGACGCATGTTTCTGTCTTACAGGGATTTTCCTATCTTATTCCGTTCCAAAAATATTGCCATTTTTGTCGTTCAGATGGAATAATGCATATCTTCAAACTAATTCAAATTTTTTGAAGGAAAAATTAATAACTCAATAAATAAATCAATAACTGTGGTCAATGATTAGTTGAATTTTTAATAAATTAAATAAAATAAGTTGTTGAAGTTTTCTTCAATTTACATATTCTATCACAAAACTAACAAAGTTCTAGGAAAACTAAATAACTGTATTTATATAATTTTGCTACTCAGAATTCTGTCAAAACGTACATTACTTTATAAACACTTGATGTTATCTTTTTCTTCCACAACTAGATAATGATTAATTACAAGATGATAGGGCAAATAAAATCAAATAGATTAAGTTATTTATAATTGCCATAAACACAAAATGTACGTGAGGAAAGTTATTAAATTTATAGGAGAATTTGGCGCGAAATATTGTAGTGTCTATTCAATGAATCGGAACAAGGAAGAGCGCGGGGGGAAGCGCGGGTGTCAGCGCGTGCGACTGATGCATCGCTCGCGTCGCGCAAATAAATTTAATTACACTTTAAGTAACAAATTAAGTAGTCAAAGCTTTGATATTAAAGATGGAAATATTTTGTATAAACAATTATTTTCAGTCGTTATGTCGTTATGTCGTGATGGTTCAGTGGATAAGGCGCCCGCCTCTCGTGTAAGAGGTTGCGGGTTCGAATCCGAGCAAGTACCAATGTGACTTTTTCAATTCATAAGTACTTTCTAAAGTTTATCTTGGACATCACTGACATCCCGTGCCTCTGAAAGCACCTAAAGCCGTTGGTCCCGGTTGTCATTCGTAGAACTTTGACAGTCGTTACTGGTTAGCCAGAAACTCTGACCAGTCTTAACAAGAGGTATCGTGTCGCCCAGTTACTGGGTTGTGGAGGTCTGACAAGCAGTCGCTCCACCTAAAACACCGGTATCCAGCTGAATCCGGTGAGACTGGAAGCCGGCCCCAACACAGTTGAGCAAAGGCTAGAGAGATGATGAATTCTTTTCAGTCGTGCAAACAGGGTTTAATAATTTTTTTAAGAAAAAAACCAAAACAATTTGCCCTAAATTTCTATTCTCTGACTGGGCAACTTAGGGTATTAGAAAAAGCAGGGACATATTATTAGGCCTTAAACCTTATAACAACACAGACCCATATTCCAAAATATTTGAAAATGTTTGCAAGGCAGCCAAAGCCTTATTTATTAACAACAAGATTAAATCATCAGATAATAAAATAAAGGTTGTTTGGAAAGTGATCCAATAATGAAACAAATAGGAATAAAAGATATAACATTGATTACACCTTGGACCCTTCCCATGGTCGCATAAGCAAAAATGACGATTTGACTCAGGAATTTACGTCATTTTTTACTAATATAGGTGCCAATTAAAATCACAGAATGTTTAAATTTCTCGCCCACATTTGCTGTTGATTTACTTAAAATTTAAAGCAAATGCGTCTGCTTGCCGTGTAGAATTTAAGTTTAAGTTATTAACCCTGTGGCCATTGTAAAGGCTTTTAAGCAGATCAAAATCAAAGCAACTGAAGAACTTTGGGGCATGTCAACTAATGTTTGTAATTTGATTATTGAGACAATAGCGCTTTATTTAGCATATGTATTTAATTTGTGTATAGATCAAGGGGTTTTCCCGGATTTAATGAAGTACAACAAAGTTATACCAATTTTCAAATTCGCGGATAGCAAAGACGCTAATAATTATAGACCTGTTTCTTTTTTAGCGGTTCTCAGCAAAGTATTGGAAAAAACAATGCTTAATCAAATGCTTAGTCATTTTAACTGCAATAACATCTTACATGACCAACAGTATGGTTTGACCAAAGGACGTTGTACTACTGACGCCGGTGCCGCTTTAATTAAACATATATTTCAAGCGTGGGAAGAGTCGCAAAATGGCGTTTTCTGCGACCTCTCTAAATTATTTGGTTGCGTGAACCATGAAACACTTCTTTTGAAGCTTGAGCATTACGGGCTCGATAAATTAGCGCTTAGCTTAGTGAAATCCTATTTGAATGATAGACCGCAACAGGTTCAAATTAACGGTGTAAATTCAGTGGGCTTAAAGGTGAAAATAGGCGTACTGCAGGGATCTGTATTGGGTTCATTCCTATTTTTAGTTTATATAAATGATTTACCAAGTTTACTGGAAAACTAACCGCAAATGGTGTTATTTGCCGATGACACTTCACTGATTTTTAAAGTGAATAGACGCGTACAGCATATTGACAAAGTAAATAATGCTATGCTTGATATCCAGAACTGGTTTACTGTAAATAATTTAGTATTAAATAAAAAAAAAACTAAATGGATAAGATTCACTTTACCCAATGTTAGAAGTACTAGTTGTAATGTTGTATTTAATAGGGATGTACTAGAGTTCGTCGATAAAACAGTTTTCCTGGGGGTTACGCTTCACTCAAAGCTGCAGTGGGGTCCTCACTTAATATCAGCCGCTTTCGCTGTCAGAAAAATCCGACAATTAACTGACGTGGATTCCGCAAAACTAGTCTATTTTAGCTATTTTCATAGTGTAATGTCTTAGGGTATATTGCGTTGGGGACGTGCTGCAGATATAGGTTCCATCATTATTCTGAAAAAGAGCGCTATCAGAGCTATATATAATCTTCTCAGAAGCGAATCTCTAAGGAACTGTTTAAAAATATTAACATAATGACGGTGCTTTGTCAACATATAATAATACATGAAAACATTATGTACGTTCGATAAAATCTGCATCTATTTAAAAAAAATAAGTAGTTATCTATTGCTTAGGTAAAATATAACATATTTTATGATAAAATACAGCTTTTTATTTTAGATGGCACCAATAACCGTTAAACAATATCAAAGTAATAAACGTTCAACTTTTACATTTAAACATATTTCAAGTTTAATAAATTCAATAACTGCATTTATTTCACCTTCTTTAACTCTACCAGTAGGATCTTGGTTGTAGGAAAACTAAATAAATAACCGAAATAAATAACTAATTGCAGTTACGTTACAAAAAGTAGTTGTGGCAAAATTAAACAACTTGGTTATATATTTTTATTTTTTTAATAGTTGAAGATAGAGTCCAGTTTGTTTAAGCATAATATAAAAGGTAATCAGGTCCACAAAATATAAAATTACCGAGAGTAATATTGTCTCAAATTTTTTAACATTTACTGAAAAAAAATCACTAAATCGCGTTTATCTCAAAACTAGAAAATCGGAGTTATTTAGTTTTCCAACTACGGGGACGAGATATAAAACGCGCCCTACTTGGTCTACCTTTTTACACCTTGTTAATGTTCAGCTTTCGAGTATAATTTCGTCTTAAAAACATAATACCTGTATACTCTATCATACATATTATTAATAAAAAGAAACACCTCACCCTAGCTAACCCAACAACAAAACACGGCAGAACCGCAAGTTTACTTTGCAGCCATAACATAAAACCTCTCCCTACTGAAATGAAGCACAATTTTATAACACAAATGCAATTTCCTCACAAAAGTGTCCCCTGACTTACTTAGAAAGTTCATCTTTTAACTTAATATGAGTTTATTATGACGCCGACCACATTTACTTGTACACCTAATAGCACGTTCTTTGAACTTGGACAGAGATCTTACTTTCACACTGAAAGGAACTCTTTCATTAGGGAAGGAAGGTGCTTTTAATTTTCACAATAAAATTTATGAGACGTAAACAAAGGTTGTAACTTTAATTTCTTTGCAAACATTATTCGACGTTTTCATTTCAAGGCGTTTCTCTAGTGGGGTTGCGGAATGTATATAATAGTTACCGTGACCCTGGAACATAAAGGGCAACCGAAGGAACATGAGTGGGTTTTAGTCAGTAAGAGTCTGACACGCCCTCCCGCCGCACCCAGGACGGGAGCAGTCATTGGATGATTCCCCACTCACCAAAAAAAAAAGGCGTTTCTCTGGTAGACTCAGCTGTTGATTCGGACTATCAGGAGTGGCAGTGGTTAGATCCACGGCCAAATGTGACGGGATCTCCTATAAGTAAAAATTTTAGGTGGTTAATGAAACGTAAAGTTTGATTTTTGGTTCCAAAGGTTAAAAATTGTAGTCAATACAATTAAAACAACGTGACGTCATTGATTGTGCAATGTACGGTGACAATTAACCACAACCTAAAACACTACCTTTTTATCTTCACTAGCTGGGTAATGGTCGTCGCTAACAACTCCTCACCCTGGTAAGAGTTCTTCCGGGATCCTATAAAAATAGAAGGATTCCACTGACCCAGAATGTTCTAGTTTTTCCTGAACACTCACAAACGTCAAGCATCAAAAACTTCTACCGTACGCCTCTGGGACTTATCTAAAACATTCCGAAACTATTGAATAATTTCGAAGCTCAAACATTAATAAACAAATGCGCAGTATCTGTACCTATATCCGAAAGTTGACATCCAAAACATCCCCAGTACAAATAAACATTTCCAGGGCTACACGAAACCCCGCGAGTACATCGTGACGGAGTGGCCTCTGGTCAGGACCCAGGGCGAGTTCTGGTCGCTGGTCTACGACTACGAGTGCGCGGCCGTAGTCGTGCTGTGCGTACCTCCTAAGAACTCTGTAAGTACCTTCATGCATGTCACAGCATGAGAGCATCTTCGGGTTGCTAATATTTGACGGCAGAACATGGATCGTAACAATTTGTTGAACATGGAATCTATTTTTAATTAACAATTCATTTTTTCCTTACTTCCCCCGATTTAAGCAAGTAAAGTCCAATATTTGACGGCAGAAATTGTATTGTAACAATTTATTCAACATGGATTCTATTTTGTACTTTATTAAAATTAAAAACATGATCGCATTAAGTTCATGCCACTGTCTCACAATTTTTTTTGTTGCAGCAACAATTCCCGCCTTTCTGGCCCGAAGGCCGCCATTCCAAGAAGTACGGGCCAGTGTTCACGATAGACCACGTCTCACACAATCACTACACTAACATCAAGACGTGGATATTCAGGATCAATAAGAAGGTGCGTTTTGGATAAGATATGTTCGTTCTTTATTATACTGCCGTTGTTAGTTTTTTGTCCGTTTGTCTTCGTTCTTGTTTGTTGTTCTTGTTGCAAGCGGTGCTGCTGAGTGGAGATTTGAGTAAGGCTGAAAAAATTAGGCGATAACGACATATTTAAAATAACTAAGATTGCCTGGACTATCATATGATATATACCTCAGTAATTTATCATAAATTATGAAGATCTGCATTCAAATTTATCCTTTCGCGTTTTTGATAGTTATTATTTTATCATAAATTTTTCTTCACCCATAAAAATAGTCTAAAAATGAATTACTACATAAAGCGCCTGCTAGAAATATCACTTTTTGGCAGTGACACAATTGTTTTCTTAGAAGAATAATGTTTTTTTATTCAGCGTTATATTTTAAACTGAAGTTCAGACAGTTTGACAGCATTAGCTTCCAGACATTATCTCCATCATTGTCCCACAGATCATTTCCCTGACGGAACTCATGGCCGGCGTCAAAGCGCCCACGAAGACAGTGCAGTTGTTCCAGCTGACTTGCTGGCCGATGGGCCACAAGGTGCCATCGTCGACCAACTCGCTGGTCGAACTCATGAACATGGTCGAGCGATGGCGACAGCGCACCGACTATGGACCAGTCTGCGTCGTCTCGCCGTGAGTACTAACCTTGGTCGAAGCTGGAGCTAGTACAGGGTCCTTAATGAACGTCTAGGTTTGAGCTGGATGGCAGCTGCATAATTACAGTTGCGGTAGGAATGCATATGGTTGCTAATGAAGTGCAGTCATAGAGCAGTTGCCTGTGGCTGAAGTGCAGTTGCTTGTAAATGGACCGCAGTTGCTTGCTACCGAAATGCAGTTGCTTGATTTCAAAGTGTAGTTGATAGCAATCTAGTTGCTGTTCCAAGAAGCTGAACTTTATTGTGGTATTTGTTGTAGTGACGGGCGAAGTCGTGCCGGCGTATACTGCGCTGCCAACGCGTGCATCGAGCAAGTGATCCAACACGGCGAGGTGGACGTTTTCCAGGCGGTCAAGACTGTGCGCCGGCACCGACCCCAGCTTGTAGAGAACATGGTACGTATCTACACATATTTCAAATTTCAGTTACGTGACCTACCAGCACTAATACAAGCTGTTCCTTCACAGACCGAGTACAAATACTGCTACGATCTCGTGCTCCACTACGTGCTGCACTATTTAAATAAAGACATGAATGAAAAGAAGTGAGAGTGCGAACTCAAGGACGAACTCTGGTTCATCGAGTTCGGTCGCGGCGCGGCGCTGCCCACGACGCCGGAGGACACGCCCCCCGCGGCCCCGCGGGCGCGGCGTGCGCGGCGCGGCCTGTCGCTGGACCGGCTGCTGCCCGCGCCGCGCCCGCCGCTCGCGCACGCCGCCACGGACGAGCCGCGCCGCCCGCGCCGCGAGCGCCCGCCGCTGCGCCGCTCCTTCCGCCTCGACGAGCACGACGCCGCCGCCGCCGAGCGCCGGCGCGCCTTCGTGCGCGGCCCGCGCGCGCCCTCCTTCGACGAGGGCGATGACTGCGAGTGCCGCGCCGACGAGCCGCCGCCCGACGCGCTCGACGACACCGACGACTACGAACCGGAGTTCGCCGCCTCACCCCCGCGCGCCGCGCCGCCGCCCCGCGCCGGCTCCTCCGACCGCGTGCTGCACGATGCGTCGCCCCGCGCGCCCGCGCGCGCGCACTCACAAGGCGTCTTCGAGCGACGCCTCCCTAAGATATACAAGTTCGGCCTCATGGATAAATCGAAAAGGGCGAGCTCGAGCGCCCTCTACGAGCGAGCCGAGCGCTCGCCCACGGAAGCCTTCTACAACGCGACGGGCTCCACTCGGCTCAGCTCGCAGGAGCTCTTCGAGAAGTTCTGCTCTGAAGAATTCACGTCGTTGTACGGACGGGACGACGACCGGCGCCACCGACCGCCGCACTCAAAGTCGACGGGCAGCAGCGGCTCGGACGTGCGGCACGAGCGCACGTGCTGCCGGCGCGCGCCGTGCGGCTCGCAACCGGCGCTGGGCCGGCGCCACGTGTGCGCCGCGCCGCGCTCCGAGCGCTCCACCGACTCGGAGGACATGTCGCCGCGCCGCACCGGGCCGCGACCCCTGCCGCTGGACGCGGACGCGGACGCGGACGCCAGTCAGATGGACGACTGCTCGCGCTCCGCGCCGCTGCTCAGCCCGGACAGGTTTGAGGCGCGTTTTACGTTTGACATCTCAGAGCGTAGTGAGGTCACATCCAATCGCGATGAGACTCCTTCCGATGCGACCGAAACGCGGAATCTGACGCTGTATGAAGAACCGCACTCGGACCGCACTAGTCTCTGTGAATTGTACGATGCCGCATTCTCCTCACATCGCCCTTCGTTCCGCCGAGACGGATCGCGACGTCGCGCTGGACCTGTCGACTTGAGCGCACTTGATTTCCGCGCCATCGACGATGAAAGTCCGCATCACAGTCGCCGTACTTCTCAGCGAAGCGTGGACGACACGCTGCGACAAAATTCAGAGACGAGAAGTTGGGCTTCTGATTCTGTGTTCGCGACCCCGGAGCGGCACGCAGTAACAGGTGATGTGTCTCCGTCGTCGAGCGGCACGCACCATTCGCTCACCGTGCCTGGAGACTCGCCGCGCGCCGACTCCGCCGCGGCGGACTCCACCATTGCCGAGACCACGATCGCCGACACGACTGTCGTCGAAGAAGAGCCAGCGAGCGTAATCGAGCGCGCCGAGTACGCGCTGGCGCTGCGCCTCGGCCGCATCGAGCTTGACGACGACGCGTCGGAGCGCGCGTCGTCCACGCCGGCCGGCAGCGCGCGTCTGTCCAGCCGGCCCTCCATGCACAAGCTAGAGCCGCTCGAGCCGGAGCGGCAGGGCGGCGGCGCGCCCGGCTCGGACGGCTCGTGCACGCGAGGCCGGCGCCGGCGCGGCGCGTCGGAGCCGCGGCGCTCCACGCGCTGCTTCCCGCTCTGACTGCGCGCGGCGGCGCCGCCGGGCCGGCCGCGCCGCAGCCGCCGCCGCGAGCCCCCCCGCGTGCCTGCCCGCGCCGTGCGTCCGGCGGCCACGTCGCCGTACCGCGTGCTGCGCGCGCTGCGCCGCTGGCCGGCTCCGCGCCGGTCCGGCGCCCCCTCGTCCGGCCGCCGCTATCCCCCTGTACATTCGCCCCCCTCTAGTTCCCGCCGGTCGCCGGACCGTAACTGCCAAATTTCTAAATAAATGTAACTATTAATTATCTCGTCTAGGTACTCGTAAGTAGTGTAGCGCCGTCTTTTTCGGTATCGTTAGGTAGGCAGTGCCTAAGTCGACTACGTGCGTAGAGCGTAGATTCTAAATCTCGTAGATAGAAATTGTTCCCGGGGCAGCCGCGGGCGCCCCGGTCGCAGTCCACGACTGACACAGGGTCATCGTTTAGCTAATTACACTTTAATTATATTGCGCTGTCCACACTGACGCGTGTGCACGATGCTCTTCAATTATTCTTCGCATAGGTATATGACATAAATTATTGAATATCTGAACTCGATATAAATTTCAGTAGCGTAAAACGGTCGAAAACATTGAACGTAGACAGCACAAGCGACAGGCGTCAGTGCGAACACGTATAGCCGCATCGCGCATGTAACGAGCGATGCGAACTAGTAACTAGTATATAAATATATTACTTTTAGGTGATTAATGTGCTTTTTATATCGAGCTGAAGCGTTTCTTCACGTGTCGTGGAGTTCCTGGGCACACGTCATCTACCGCAGTTAGACTGAAGCTGGTACTGTTCTGTATAAAAGTGTCTCAATATTTAATATTTTATATTCTCGATACCTTACGTTCAAATATTTTGGTGTCGTATTTGTCGATGTTATTCAATGTTTGTCTAGTTTATTCCAATGGTTTAATATTTTGTGTCATTACACATAAAGGTATATATAATTATATATAACTATAACGGATTACGTATAGCTTGTAATTTGCTGAATATTTCGCAAAGATAATGTCAATATTTAATATTTGCAGTATCGTGCTATGTGTGTTAGTTTTACGTATTTCAAATGTGCCAATTCTTTCTAATTATAAATTTGCGTTGAATATATTTTCGGCTCATTTAAATAATTTATTATTTTGTATAAAAAACAAGATTCACTAAGTGAAACCAACACGTTTAATTGAATATTGACAAATATTTGACTGTTTATAATTTTGTTGTTGATAATTTTAAGTAAATAAATAACTCTTATAATGAATATCATATTCATTTTTATTTAGTAAAGATGCTATTCTTAAATAAATAAAACTAATTATGAATTATATTTTTGGGCTTCAAGTCCTTGGTTGACATTAAGGTAAATTATAAGATACTTCCAATTATTTATTTTAGTGGACGTATTAGTAGCTCATTTGTTATTGTTGTCCTTCCATTATTTATATATTAAATATTTAAAATGTATGTGTATAATTATTGAAAATTATTAAAATATTTTTAAATGGCGATGTCAAAGTAAGCTTAAATTTTTATAACCTATATTACATTATATTTTTCTTGTATGCATTGCGTCGCAGCGTTGCTATGGAGTCACTTGTTATATCGATATTCTTATTTATTGCAAATATTGCTCCTAATTATAATATTTTCTTAAGCCTTTTGATGTGAAAAATTATATTTAAAATTTAGTTTATAGTTCGTCTACAAATATATTTAATATGCAAAATGTAATAATTTATCGAATATAACGCACAACCAGCCAATCCTAACAATCGACTTATATTTATAAAATAAAAATAGTAATACCCTTTTGACTGCAAACATTTTTATAGTGCCATTTTTTGAACAAGTATACGCTTTTCAAGAATCTAGCGGCTAACCTAGAGAAAAGATTCATCGTCAATAATTTACAGAGATGGGTCAGAGCCCGTACGTCCCCTAAGATTCGCACCCTGTGCCCATTCGTCCCCTGGAACTTTTGAGGGGCCTATTCGCCCCCTGAAGAATATTTATTTTAATTCATTCTTCTAATATAAGTACATGTATATAGTCCTGGTACAGTCGCGCAGAAAAGGGTAAAATAAAAATATAATAATTCCTTAAATATCATGTTTAAGTATTTCAAATAAGATTAAGTTTAATAAAATGCCTCTAGGCTCTAGGCATAAAGTCAGTCTTCAAAATAATTAATCGATTCGTCGATCGATCGTTTTCTATTTACCACTTCACGTTACTGCGCGCCTAGTACTTTGCATTGATTAAGGTGATCTTGTGAGAAAATTAAGGAATACAGTGAATTTTAAATTTTCGTACATGACTACTTCACGTTACTGCGCGCCTAGTACTTTGAATTGATTAAGGTGATCTTGTGAGAAAATTAAAAACACAGTGAATTTTAGATTTTCGTCATGACTACTTCACGTTACTGCGCGCCTAGTACTTTTGTTCTCTTAAGTTTTCAATCATTAATACCCGTTTTTTAACAAGCCATTCGTAAAGAGACAATATTACATCGTAAGCCTATCGACAGGTTACATTATTATCATGACGGATTATCATTCATCGTAGCTCTTTTTTCAATGATCTGTTATGATTTATTAAATTAATTGCGTTAATAAACTGTTCACAAGTGTACTATGTTAACCGTTTTTAGGTATAATATAGGTGATTTTATCTCAGGGGACCAATAGGCACCTGAATAGGTGCCGAATCTTTAACTTATATTGTGTATATATTAGAGGAGACGAATGGGTACCTTAAAAATAATAATTTTATTAAAATATTAATTGGTCCCCTACCAGGAGACCAACGGGCACCTATATAGGGGCCGAATCCACAACTTTTATGCTGGGGGACAAATCTTAGGGGACGTACGGGCTCTGACCCACAGAGATTCGAGTATTTTACAACAATAGAAAAAAAAATACCAGCTTTAATACCGCTTTTGTAATGTCTTTAAAATGACACGCTTTGCAGAAATTACGAATTCGGAATATTTACAATTTTGATAGACGATAACAATTGTGTTGGCGACTGTACAACGTTTTTAAAAGACATTATTGAGAGTTTTGTAAGTTTATTTTATTATTTTGTATTTTTAATATGAGGAAGGGAAAAAATGCTATTTTTGCGTGCATCTTAGAAGCTGCTTATAAAAGAACACTCAAGTTACCCACATGTAGATTAATTGTTATAGAGTAAACATTTTGAGCACGACTTCCGTTTTCGTTTAAACTTAATATGTTCCTACTTAAATAGGTATGGGTAATAATTACTAACAATAATAGAAGCAAAAAAAAATAAAAAAAAATAATGTATGTTTTGATTCTAATTGAAATATTTATATATCATTTCCAAGAAATAAATTAGAGACGGACGTCCGTCCGACCGACGTCCTACAATAAATATTTATTTTAAATGACCAAGATAAAAGAATGCGGGTTAATTGTGTAATTGCTAATTAAATAACGAGTGCAATATTTAAATAATGTTTAGTTTGTAAAAAGCGGACTACACTAACAACCAGACTCACAACAAATTCATGCAATGTCAAGGTCACTCGCGGGTCATATAACTATTCGTTTCGTGCGGAAACCCCCCACATCATATAGCAGCCTTAAAGCCCGGTTTCCACCGCGAGCGGAACGGCCCCATTAATGACTTCGCTCGCAAGCGCTTGGGAATAATGAATAATAAATGCATTAATAAGCAATTATTTAAGAATTATAATTTTGTTGGTGGAAATACAAGTATGCAGTTTGCGCTTGCAAACGAAGTCATTAATGGGGCCGTTCCGCTCGCGGTGGAAACCGGGCTTTAGCCTCCGCACCGTGCCAAATCATATAATTCCTGTATTTCTACCTTCCTCATAGTATTTCTGTTTTTGTAAGTTTATTTTGGATTCTATTATTTACTTACTACCTAGGTACGTAGATTACGGTGTTGTAAATGCTTTATTGTAAGTTAAAATTTCATGTGGACCATATTCGATGTTTTTTTAGTAATAGTTATATCTATTAACATGTGAACAATTTTCTTTATAATTAAGTAAAAAAACTTTGAATGTAATGACGTCTCGCCGCGCCGACCATCTATATGTATATAAATTAGAAAAAAAAAACTAAATAATGTAGTCGAAAGTACCTACTTATACCATATTATGAATATTGTATACCATATACATATTAATGAATTTGATTATTTATTATATATTAGGAAGAATGTGAAAATTGTAACTATTACATAATTTATATAGAAACATTGTGATTTCAAATTTTCAACTTCCAAAATATTGTAAAATAACTTATTGAAATATTGTTGTCATAAATGTTATTTGAAAAGGTAATTTTAAAATTTATACATGGAACTTAATGGGAAATATATTTATTTGTTGTATAAAATTATTTGTTTTACTTTGATATCCTCATAAAACCCTACACTCCAAATAAAATTAATATGAAAGATTTAAGTGATGTATCGCTAACGTGAACTATTTTAGGTGAAAGATGACCTGTACGATAGGTTTTAGGTGACCTGTACGATGACTAGTAAGGAACTTCGGTCATTTATTTAGCATCATTTGCTGTGAGGCTTGTATTGAAGATATTAATGATTATAATTCTGTAACTGAATGCCTATTACAGTCGCGAATTATACTATATCAACGAACACCCAGACCAAAAGCTCCAAATTGCAGCGACACGAACAAAAATTTGAATTTCGCGGGCTTCCCTAAGCTAAGCTTAAACACATCCATACTAATATTATAAATGGGAAAGTCTGTCTGTCTGTCTGTCTGTATGTTTGTCTTTCTTTCACGGCAAAACGGAGCGACGGATTGGCGTGATTTTTTAAGTGGACATAGTTGAAAGGATGGAGAGTAACATAGGTTATTTTTTGTCTCTTTCTAACGCGAGCGAAGCTGCGGGCAAAAGCTAGTAAAATATAAAAGCGCAGACAGACAAGACAAAGTTACTCTGACATTATAATATTCAGATGGATAACAGCTTTAATGATGGCCCAAAGGCCTTTTTAGAAGCAGCTTAAGTTCATCAAAACTGTTTACGATCTGAAGTGCCGTTGAAAAAATACAGCGTGTATATTTAACGACGGCAAAAGTCCTCATTATTGTTTAATTAAAACTTAATTAAGAACCTTGTCTCGTAAACCATAATTAGTAAAACGCAGAAGCTTAATCACAAGGGACCGCAAAACGTTAGGTAATAAGAAAAAATATGATGTTGCCTCATCTCGAAAATAATGAAAAATGTTTTTCGTCGTTATTAAAAAGATGCCCTGTATGGTTCTCGTATACAAAAGGAGATATAAGAAGTATAACTTTTAAATACCAATCTAAAATTACCCTTCCCTACATAGTATAAAACAAAATCGCGTTCTGCTGTCTTTCTGATCCTGTGTATGCTTAGACTTATAATTACGCAATGGATTTTGATGCGTTTTTTTAATAGATAGAGTGTTTCAAGAGAAAGTTTTATTTTATGAATTACACATGCATATAATGGTAGCGAAAAACTAGGACTATTAAATAGTAACAAGAAAATATTGTCGTGTCGTGAACGACTACTACGTTTTTTTTTTTTGGTGATTGGAAAATCGTCCAATGACTGCTCCCGTCTTGGGTGCGGCGGGAGGGCGTGTCAGACTTTTACTGACTAAAACCCACTCATGTTCCTTCGATTGCCCTTTATGTTCCAGGGTCACGGTAACTATTATAAACATTCCGCAACCCCGGCAGGCGCGACTACTACGTAACATCGCGATGTAACGTAGTAGTCGCGCCTGCCGGGGTTGCATCGTGACACGCGTTGTAGCACGACACTATATTGTACGAACCGTACCTACCGTGTATCTGTACAAACCGTAAAACATATTTATTTCGTCACCAAAACAATTGAAATGAGAAACTTAAAGCAAACACTGGCCCAATTTCACCCTAATGCCGATCTAAACAAGCATCAAATATACCGTTAAAACAACATACAAGGAAGAACACGGTGTTTGTGTGTAATTATCTAAATAACCAGTAATTACACAGCGTACGACACGACACGCCGTACGCACAATTAGTAAGGTAATTTCTTTAGGTTTACGCGACGACACCGTGTTTTCAAGGTGGAAAGTAATTGTGCGTGTTTGTAAACTCGTCAGTTCATCACAGCAAAAAGTTTTAGTCTATAATTACTTTGCACATCAACTTCAACTTTTATATTTATTATGGCAATCCACCAAATTTTCGGTGATTTTTGCCAATGAAAATAATATTTCAGTTTAAATGACAATTGTACGGTTATTAAATTATAGTATCAAGATCATACACGTGTTTTTATATCCAAGTGACTTCCTTCTTTGCACATACTTTGGCTAAGCGCTATACCTGTCACTTTTACACAACTGTCAAACGCCAACTGCACGATAGAGACGGAATATAGCTAAGCCAAAGTACGCGCTTAGAAACGTCTATTTATCTTGCCATTAATGTTCATACATCTGTCAGTTCATGTAGCAAGGAAAAGTTCGTAAAAAAATAATATAAATGTGAAAGTTGTAGTAGTAAAGTAAGTACAAAACATCCAAAACTACTGGACTAGACGAATTCGGTTCAAACTTTACAATAATATAGCTTATGTATCAGAATAATGTATACTACATAACAAAACAGACTTCCTTAGAAACTGAGCAGCAATCAAAAACCTAACATAACAAGGGTGTGACAGTTTCGTATAGGTATTGACTAGTTAGTTACATCTGGGGACAGATCTCCTTTTAGACTCATTAAACAGACTTTCTAATTACTCATGATTTCTGACAAAAAGTTACGATTGACACAAATTAATGTGAGGTACGAGATAATCATGAATGTTAGTGATGTCCTAGATAAATAAAGTACATTTATGAACATTACGAACTGTTTAAGCGACATCTTTGCTTGCCCAGTTTCTACTGCTTCAAAATAAATACCTAAATATCCTATACTTATATAAATAAATAAATAAATATACTGGGACAACTCACACACGGTCATCTGATCCCAAGTTAAGCTCTGCTTAGAGCTTGTGTTATGGTAACCAGACAACTGATATACATACTTAGGTAGTTTATAAATACATACATATTATAGATAAATTACACCCAAACACAGAACAAACAATCATGCTCATCACACAAAGTTTGTTCTGGGTGGGAATCGAACCCACTACCTCCGGCTTAGCAGTCAGAGCTACTAACCACTACACCAACAGGCCCGTCAAAATACACCCTGACATTAATTCGTTTTACTGAATTAAATGCCGTACGGTGTATTTTATAAGTGGATAAAAAGCTTGCTTCCTGAGAGCATCATTTTGTATGTTTTGCAGAGTAATGCAGTTCGTGAGCGGCAGGCAGTATGCTTAAAGGTAGATGCACACGTAGCTGAAAGTATGGTAAGCATTTTATGACCTTTTGAATGTTTCTTCTCAAAGGAGACCATTATTGAAATTAGCAAATCTACATATAATTAGACATATAAGTGTCATATTTAACCCATCATCCACGAAATAAATATAATTTTATTAATAACTAGCTTTTGCCCGCGACTTCGTCCGCGTGGAATAATAGTTCCCGTTTCCGGGGGATTTCCGGGATGAAAACTATCCTATGTCCTTTCTCGGGTCCCAGACTATGTCTGTACCAAATTTCTTTTAAAATTGGTTTAGTAGTTTAGGCGTGAAGAAGAGACAGACAGACAGACAGACTGGCAGAGTTAGTTTCGCATTTATAATATTAGTACGGATTAACTGTGGAACTATCTTGAGCGTACACGTAAAAGCCACCCTATACATAATTATTAATATACTACATGATCAACACAATATAATATTACGACGGTGTTCGATGTGAGCTCACCCTAACAGTTTGTGAGCATTATGCATTAGTGCACTATGTTATATGCTTCGGATACGCTTAATGTTATTAGACGCTAGATTAAGTTACTGTGCTGAATAATGAGCCAGCTTTGTACTTAATAATGTGGCGTGCAGATATGAATCTAAAATACAATAAAATTTTATGAGTGTTTATAAGCATTTTAATTGCATAGTGTTGGGATGGCTCAATGGTTATAACACTGTCTCTCATGCATGCAAAAGCGGATAAGGGACTATGCACATAATTACTCAGCTCCATTCGTGTTTTTCTAAATAATTTAGATAACACTTAGTGTACGAACTGAGTGAAGAGCGTTCAGCGGAGCGTTGAGCGGAGCGTGCAGCGTTGCGTTCAAGTTGTTCTCGCGCCGCTCGGCCGCCACTCAGGACACCGACGTGTTAATGCATCTGTTTGATATAGACGCCGCACGCCCCGCCCCGCTGGATGCTCGATTTGAGCGGGCACTCAAGCCCTACACTTATACAGCTCTACTTCTATCAGCCGCATTGAGCATCGTAAGAATGAGCCGTCACGTTTAACCTTTTGACGACCAAGTGACAGCCGGCTGTCGCGCTGCTATTTTCTTCCCATTGTGTCTCGAATCACGTGTGTTGGAAGGTTTAAGGGACTACGCTCATTTATTGACTCTATTTAGCTTGTGTCCATGGAAAACATTGATTTAAGGAAAAGCTGAACATACGCTGAAAGTTGAGTGGACTCGTACGCGTGTTCATACAAGATCGTTGTAAAATACCAAAATAATAAATATACAAAAAAATCATTTAATCAAAAAGGTTATAAACTACCACAGAGACTTTTTCAATTCATATGTACTTTCAAAAGTTTATCTTGAACATCACTGACAGCCCGTGCCTCGGATAGCATGAAAAGCTGTTGGGCCTGGTGGACAATCTTAGAACTGTGACAGTCGGCACAGGTAGTCCAAAGCTGGACAGTTGGCGAGTCTAACCAAGAGGTTTCATGTCGCCCAGTAACTGGGTTATGGCGGCCGGATAAGCAGTCGCTTTACGTTAAACACTGGTACCCAGGTGAATCCGGTTAGGCTGGGAGCCGTCCCCAGAATAATTGGGAAAAGGCTAGGGAGATGATGATTATACTCTATGGAGAAGAACAAGTGCTCCACAGATATCTATCGACTGTACTTTTAATAAGCTAAAAAAATAGTTTTTTACTCTACTCGAGTTTCAGTACACGTATAATTTAAACTATTTATTTGCATTAGACACCCGACGTTACACCAAACGTGTTTGAAATAGGATTGTCAGCCGAGCAATGCATACTAGACGAACCAAAACGTGACTATTTTACCTGAACCCCTACTGTTACCACAAATTCCTCTGCATTGTCCTTAGTTCGAGTGTGTCAGGGAGGGGTGAAAGATCAAGTTACGCTGGTGTTATGTTACAGAAGTGCTTTGTTAGTTCGTGCATAACACAAGACTATAACTAACTATACGTTGGAACAAAGACGAATAGCATTCATTTTTTTCCTGAAGTTTTAGATGTGAAACATCTATAGCCGCACGTAAAACAAATTTCTGGCGTGGCGATGCATGCCGTGGCGACGCTCGCCACGCTTTTGTTTTGTTTCTTTTCAATCATATTACTTTTTTTGATATGCGCTTTGGCCTCACGTTTTGTGGTTTTCGGGGGCACTGATGCCGAAAATGAGGTCCATTTCAGAATCCAAGATGGCGGCTAACATTTTTCAAAATTTCGGTCATGGGTATCGTTTTCGTGTTTTTCGGGGACACTGATCCCGAAAATGAGGTCCATTTCAGAATCCAAGATGGCGGTTAAAATTTTTCAAAATTTCGGTCAAGGGTATCGTTTCCGTGGTTTCGATGTGTGGATGTCGATCTTTCACATCTGCCAGGCGTCCCGTGACGGCTCACTTTTTTCTCTATTTTAAGTTATGTCCATACACATGACGTTTCATGGAAGTCCTGGGTGGTTTACCACGTCCTGTTTTTAAACGTTCGAGCACACGTGATTCGAGACAATACAGAAATTAAGACCATACAAACTTTTCCATAGTCAGCTAGTCCCGGAGAAACGATTCAACTGATCCAAGACAGTTGAATCGTTTCTCCGGGACTCGTCAAGCTTCATTGCTCGGCGCTTTTCTGGTGGACTCCACTGTTGATTCTGGCTTTCAGGAGTTGCAGTGGTTGGGAATAGTGTGGTAGGATTGTCCCAATAAATCAGTCAGCTAGGTAGTACGAAATAAATGAATGCGTTCGTATTTACTTATTCAGTAAATAAAAAAAGAGAATATTAGAAAAAAAACCGTTTTTTTTATTGCTTAAAAAATTCTCAATTACCGAAATATTTATCTCCTACGGAAGAAGAAAATCTGCAAACGTTTGAGTCATAACAACACCTTTAGAACTTATGATTGTGAATCAAAAATATATATATTATATTGTAAATCCGTAATCACAACAACACAGGAAAAAAACATTGACATATTTATCTTTATATAAAAAAAACATCGGGTTCCGTTCAACTCTCTTGATAACCTACCCAAAGATAAAAAAATGCATAATGTTTCTCTGTAGGTAAAAATAAAAGATAACAAATAAACAAATTAAGCTTATAATTATATAATAAATATTGTTACATAATAATTTTACATCGGCGTGCAAACTTAGTTTTATCATCATCAACTCAATGGGAAAATGGTTGACATGATGACGATGATAATCATAGCAGACGGCTATCATCATTGTTCCAACAACCTGCCATACTCAATCGGCTCGGCTTATGTAATTAACTAAATGTATGTAATCTTAACAATATGTATTTTTATCTAAAACATAGTAATCCGTTTAATTCTAAACCCACGTTAGGTAAGAAACTAAATGGAAACAATGTTGGTATGCATTTTAAATAAATTTTATGGAAAATAAAGTGAAGATTGTTCAAATTTAGTTAACTACTTAAACCGATAGAATAAAGAGTCAAGCAGAATCCATGTTTTGTTCGCATTTTCAAATAAACTAGGATGGAATGGTTCGAAGCATAAAATAAGTTTGGGCACGCCGTGATAGCGGCGGTAAGACCCCTCTTTGAGGAGTGGCTGGAGAGGCGCCACGGCGCTCTCACGTTTCGCCTGACACAGGTCCTCACCGGACATGGTCAGTTCGGGAGGTTCCTGTGTCGGATTCAGGCGGAAGCGACGCCTGGGTGTCACCACTGCAGCAACGGTCGCCTGGAGGACACGGTCGAGCACACGGTGGAGGTGTGCCGCGCATGGGCGGACCATAGACGTGTCCTCGTAGAGGCGATCGGCGGCGGTGACCTCTCGCGCCCAGCGCTGGTTCAGGCCATGCTGCGGGGCGAGACGGAATGGGATGCCGTCGCCTCCTTCTGCGAAGCAGTTATGCTAGTGAAGGAAGCGGCGGCGCGCGAGAGGCAACGACGAGCCTCTCGCCCCGGACAAAGACCCAGGCGAAGACGTCGAGAGTCGCAAGACGACTACCGGCCACCGTAGGCGCGGTTCTGCGGATGGCGAGCGATGGGTAGCTCGCCGCCCGGCTAGGACCAGGACCGCGGAGACGGCGCGTTTTGTTCCACGCGCGCCTCAAAGAGAAGGAGTCAGCACAGGAAGGGGCCCAACAGGGCCAACGCCTGCCGGGGTTGCGGAATGTTATGTTTATAACTGTTACCGTGACCCTGGAACATAAAAGGCAATCGAAGGAACATGAGTGGGTTTTAGTCAGTAAGAGTCTGACACACCCTCCCGCCGCACCCAGGACGGGAGCAGTCATTGGATGATTTCCCACTCACCAAAAAAAAAAAAAAAGCATAAAATAAGTTTTTTGATCGATGCGATGGCTATTTATCTAGTATCCATGCTCCTGATACCCTCCCTTGTGATGACCATGTCCATGGCCTCCCGAACTGTATCCACCAGATGGATAATTGGACCCTGAGCCCCCGTTTCCACTGGAACCAGTGCTGGGTGCGAAACCACTATTTCCCTGATTAAAAGCACCTTGAGGGATATTCGATCCAGGTTGGGGGAATCCTTGGGAGCCTTGGACGAAGGCTCCTTGGCTGAAGCCTCTTTGTCCAAAGCCGTCTTGTCCATTGGGGTAGGCATTCTGTCCACCCTGGCCGTAGCCGCCTTGTCTAAAGCCGCCCTGTCCACTGGGGTAGGCATTCTGTCCGCCCTGGCCGTAGCCGCCATAGCCACCCTGATTTCCGCCGTAGCCACCCTGGTTTCCGCCGAAGCCACCTTGGCCTTCGCTGAAGCCAGCCTGTCCACCGCTGGTACTGTCGTGATGGCCGCCGTGTCCATGTCCACTGTCGCCTTGGCCACTATTTCCGTGACCACTGCTGCCATAATGTCCTGCAGACAAAATATTTAAAGTTAAAACTAGAAGCAATAATACGCATGTATTTTAAAAAGTTATGTATAATTAAATTGTTCCTTTTCCACTGTTTTTATAAAAAAAATCTGTTAGGAAATACCGACTTTAACAAGTTTTTTGTTGTTGTTGTTAGTTAGTAACACAAACGTTACTATAATCACGACGTTTGATTCTACTACCTTACTTGCATAATGAATAATTTTATTACATTTCCATTCCATAGCAAAAAAAAATCGTTACTGACGTGAGTGCCGTTACAAGCATATTATTATAAATTCAAACAAATAAATAAGCAATCCAGAATCTTTAGACTTGATGGGGAAGAATTTTGCTACCTCAAACCTTCCATATGAATATCTATTTTTGTGACTTTAAAAACGAAACCAAATAAAAATAACTTTATATTTGTGTTATTTATTGTTTTGTATTCCTACAAAAGCAGAAGAACATAGAACCTTCTCCTATTTAGGAATCAGTTGTAACTAAATGAAGATAATTTTACCATATACATAATACGTATAAACAGTTAACTAATCGGTATTACTGCACAAACGGTCTATTATACAAAGCAATAACATTCAAAAATACCACATCACGCAATGAGCACAAACGCTACTATCAGAAATATACATAAAATTATTAATGAAATTTAACGATCGGAAGAGCAAAGTTTATCGCATAATTCTTATGTAAATATTTACGTTTATAGGGGATAGGAAAAGTTTAAGTTGTAATAACATTTATTTTGCTTATTGACAAAAAATATCCATGAGTCACATAGTCTAGTACATTCTAGATAGAATAATGGTAACTATTAGATGGTCCCTTGATCAGTAAATACTGCAGTACATAAGTACGATTAATGAAATTACCAGTAATCTTCTGTATAAGTAAAATGGTAAACAGCTAACTGATAGAATCCATACTAATATTATATTTTTTTTATTATTACAAATGGGCTTGTTCTTGGTCCCAGTATAGCCCGAGGGCATAGACGGGGCCTACGATGGAGCGAGCTCACCCAAAAAATGCCTATGCACTCGTCTCTTGAATACATCCGGGTTATATGCATTTAGGAACACAGACGCCGGCAGGGAATTCCATTCTTTTGCGGTGCGCATAATAAAGGAATTCGAGAAACGTTGCGTGTAAATGGGAAAGTGTGTCTGTCTGTATGTTTGTCTTTCTTTCACGGCAAAACGGAGGGACGAATTGACGTGATTTTTTAAGTGGAGATAGTTGAAGGGATGGAGAGTAACATAGGCTACTTTTTGTCACTTTCTAACGCGAGCGAAGCTAGTATTATAATAGTATTACCGCTCAGCCCAAACCGCTTATTCTTTAATTAAATAAATATTTAATTATTTTTTTTCTTTAATTTAATAAGAATTTTTTTTTAAATTAAATTCTTTATTAAAATTAAGATTTCACTAAGGAAGGATTTTTTTTTTTTGGAAATTCCTACCCCAAAGAGATAAAATAAGGAAGACGGGGCCGGTGTTTCTTAGCGGACTAGTTTAAGAAGAAACATCAGAAACAAACTCAGAGGTCAAAGCTTATGCAATTGTATTGGTCAAAAACATGCAAGAACTATAAAAAAATCTGAGGTGCTCTCTTGATGAGAGAAGCACAAAGGTTTGAAACCTGACCAGACAGTGCAAGCATTTGTCAGTAACGTTTAGCTCAATTAAAACTGTAAGGAGCCCAACTGTTAATTATTATAATTGTAATAAAATTAAAGTAAGACCTTTCATTTTTAATCACTGCTCACTCGAACACAACTGCACAAGTTCTTTAACAAAGGATGACTTAACTGCTATCTGCATTGCACAGTTGTTATTCGTAATGAAGAACCGCGGTGACACAGTTTTCTTATCGTTGAATGCACATTATGGAATAATACATCTACGCTAGAATCCTTTTTTTAACTGACTTCAAAAAAAGGAGGGTGTGTAATGTATATTTACATAGTAAGCGCCTTACAAATAAACGCTGCATAAAGTTATGACAGGTTTATACGTCAAAAATGTATGGTTACACAGGCTTTATTCATTGCATAACTTTACACAGTGATTAGTAAGGGCATAAGTAAGTAAGTAAAGTATTCGTTACATAAGGAGGTTTTAGTGATCAACCGATTTTAAAAAAAGGGGGTTCTCAGGAGAAAAACTCACTAAAAAGTAAAAAACATGAAACCAAAAAAACCAGTGGCAGCTTTTGAGAGTGAGTTTTTGTGATGGAACGTTAGGTATTAAATAAAAGTCCACAAGTTTGAGACCCATTTTTTTCTGATGAAACAATAATTTGAAGTACTTACCGGTACAAGCTACAGCCAGCGCCAGGACCAAGCAAATGATCTGGAAAAAAAAACATAAATTAACAACACTTGTAACTTAGATTTTTTACAGAAAATATTTATCAAAAACCACAAGCAGAGAAAAATCACACAAGTTTGAGATAATAAAATGATGAGTAAATTACTTTCAAAATTTCGCACATCTGAATGAAACCACTTGATTGGTTTTATATAATGATAATTTTCTACAACTGATGCTTTACCTAAGCCAAAACTGATGCTCAATAATCTCTCAATAATTGAATTTTATTACGTCAAACTAATTTAATATACCTACGTTCTAACAATAACCATTCAATGTCACATCAAATTATTAATTTAATATTATGAATTTTTACTTCTTTTTAGCATTTCTTAAAAATGGCATCTTTGAAAGGCAATTTTGAAATCCTTGACTCCTGAGAATAGCTTATTGCATTTTCGAGCAATATGATAACATAAAATTTCCTCATAAACTAAATCACACCAAAAACACGCTTTATTTCAATGATTTAATATGCTAATTATATAAAATTTCCTCTTAATCACACCAAAAACATGCTTTATTTCAATTAATTAATATGCTAATTATTATAAGTAAAACCTTAATAATATTACTAACCTTGAAAGCCATGTTGTTAAATAAACTGATTAACCAAAGAGAGGAGAATTTCCAAGTTTATGTGTAGTGAACAGAATACATTACCTTATATACAGCACGTTATCTATATAATTTGTGCCTCTGACCTACGATGTACTCAAAACAGATAACTATTCTATGCACCATCGTGATCTATGTATCTATACAAATATTATGAAGAATAAAAGTTTGTTTTTTTGTTTTTTGATGGTAATAGCCTCCGTAACTATTAACCAAATTCTGTCTATAAAATTTAATTGCGGATACTTGTTGATACTAGTTTAATGAATGTAAAAGTCTTACTGTATTTTACGCTAAACCACTGAGCGGCTTTTCATGAAATTTACTATTAAACTTGAACCCCAAGAACATTGGCTACTTTTTTATCTGCCATTTGGTGTGCATTCGCAATAACCGATATTTACATGGGCAAAGTCGCGGGCAAAAGATATTATTTAATAACGATATAAACAATAACAGATGCTTGATCTTGTTCCATGTAATATATGGTACTTATATTTATTTACAAACAAACACCGTACGTGATCTAAAATTCGTGGAATTTACATTGAACACAAACTATACAACATAAATGTAATTTACCCTATTCAAGAAATAGTAACTTGATTGATAAAAAATAAATAAAAAATGTTTTAGTATTTTGCTATTACTTGCAAAATACTAAAACATTTTTTATTTAACAAACATATTTTATTTTTTGTTTGCCTGTGAGGGTAATTATGGACCGGGGTTGCGGAATAGTTATAATAGTTAGGTACCTAGTTTTGCTGGTAATATATATAATATAACAAATTATATGTTAGTATACAAGCATTTTTGAGATCAATATATTTACAATAACCTCAATAATTATACTAATTTTATTGTCAAAATAATTTGTTAGGAAGGACACGTACTCTGTACAGCCATTGGTTTCGGTTGTCATTCGTAGAACCTTGACAGTCGTTACGGGTAGTACGGAGCCAGAAAGTCAGACCAGTCTAAAACCAAAAGGTATCGTGTCACCCACACTAACTGGGTTGTAGAGATCTGATTGGCAGTCGCCTGGGGTTGCGGAATGTTTACAATAGTTACCGTGACCCTGGAACATAAAGGGAAATCGAAGGAACATGAGTGGGTTTTAGTCAGTAAGAATCTGACACGCCCTCCCGCCGCACCCAGGACGGGAGCAGTCATTGAATGATTTCCCACTCACCAAACAAAAAAAATTGGGCAGTTGCTTCGCATAAAACACTGTATCCAGCTGAATCCGGATAGTCTGGAAGCCGGCCCCAACATAATTGGGAAAACGCTACGCTAATAATGGCAAAATAATTTGTATATGTAAAACAAAGTAAAAACAATAGGTATAATAATGCCAGCCTGGGTCAGTCCTTTTGCAGAACCATTCTGATTTTTGGAAATAACGTTCATAATACTTATTATTTTGTTATTGATCTAATTTCACACGATGCTAATAAATCAAGCCGATTTTCTTGTAAGAGCAAGTTTTCATCTGTAAAACATTCCGGTCCACTTCCTAAAACCTTGAAATAACTTTAGCAATATATTTTATTATATCTCACTATTTATCTTTCCTGTTTTGATGGTTCTACCGCGGAACGTGACTACACGAATATTGCTTTCGATGTACAAAGATTTATTTCTCCTTTTCTTAAATAATTGCAGTCTTTAAAAAACCGGCCAAGTACGAGTCGGACTCGCACACAAAGGGTTCCGTACTACCATCTCAAAAAAATTAAAAAAAAACACGTTTATTGTATGGGGACCACTCTTAATATTTTATTTTTGTTAATTTTTAGTATTTGTTGTTATAGCGGCAACGGAAATACATCGTTTGTGAAATTTCAGCTTTCTAGCTATCACGGTTTATGAGATACAGCCTGGAGACAGACAGACAGACAGACAGCGGAGGCTTAGTAATAGGGTCCCGTTTTACCCTTTGGGTATGGAACCCTAAAAAAAGAGATATAAAAGGTTCTATTTCAATTGTTTCAATGATTTTTATTAGAAATGTTATAATCGATTAGAATATTAGATTGGCAATCTAAAGCTCTCTTCGAACGATTTAAGTGAACAACCTCGACGGATCACTGCTGGACATAATCCGATCCCAAGGCACGCCACCAAGGAACTACGCACACTTACTCAGCTCCATTCGAGTTTCGTTCCAAAATGTTGGTTACACTTATACAATTCATTTCTATCATACACGTTCAGCGTCGTAAGAACGCGAAAAGCCGTCAAGCTTACGCACGGTTTGTATGAATTACGAATCTAGTACATTTGGGCGCAAGACATTTTTGCGAAAGACACATGACGCATACGCGTTTGTTCAGCTTTCCGCGTCTCCTCAGCTTTTATACAAAACCCTGTTTCCTATGGACATAAGCTGGATTCGTGGCCGTTTTTGTCATTCTTTCGACGCAGAACCCGGCTATAGCACCGTAAAAGTGGGACGAAAATCGTTTAGCTAAACGCGAATGGAGCTAAATAAATGAATAAATAAATTAATGAATGAATAAATGCACATAGTCCCTTAACCCTTTCTTCAGCTACAAGCTTCCAATTGCTGCTAGCTGTCTTTCGCAGGTCATCACTCCATTTTGCCGGAGGGCGTCTCACACGTTGTTAATATAAAATTACTAAAGCAATGAGTATTTGTTCATGTACAAATGTATGCGTAAGTACCTAATCCAGGGTTTCGAAATAGTTCAAATAGATACATCGGCTCAGGAACATAAAGGGCAACCGAAAGGACAAGGATGGGTTATAGCTAGTAAAAGTCTGACTTTTTGGGCGGGAGAAGTCTTTTGATGATTTCCCATCCGTGAAAAAATGTACTTACCTGATAAGGAACACATACTACGTTTTTATTCGGTACCACTATACAGTACAGAACAGCTCTTAAAACATTTTTAACTTTCCTGTTATTAAAGTATAGCAACACCAGAAAATAAACGCCGTATTGCCAGCTCCATAAACGCAGTTATTGCCAACATTATTAAACGTGTAACATCCTATTGTGGCCGTGTCACCTCTTTACAAAAAAAAGCATGCAAGACATTATCACGCTATTCAAGGAGACCGATCCTGATGACGTGCCGACGTTTGTGGCGAGGGATTTAAATAAATTACCTCCTGTCACTTTCGATCACGTCGACGTGACCAGCCTACTGAAGGACATCGTCTCCTTAAAGGCAAGTCTGGCTGATGTAAAGAAGCAATTGGATGCATCCCAGAATAAAGTAGAGGAATTGCGCACACAAGTTGATGAGTTGCGCAACGCTGTTGTAGAATCTGGGTCACCGGCGCGTGGTAACAACATAAACGCGCGACGAGGAGCCGCCTGCATCAATACGTCAGTCACGAGTTTCGCGTCAGCAGTTTTGTCGCCGGCGCAAGTGCAGCCTGCGGAGTGTGCGCCGCTCAGCCCCGCCCCCGTCCCCGCAGCGCCCCTCCGCGCTGTCTGTTCTATACGACGACCTGACACCCGGCTCCGACCGATGGTGACTACGAGCACCCCAGCTGCTCCACACGTACAGCCTGTGCCTAACAAGGCAACGGACCAGGCTGTAGATGATGGTTTCACGACAGTGCAAAGGAGGAGGCGCCAACAACGAAGCCAGAGGAACCGCTGCGGTCAGGCTCCTGCTAAGCCTGATACGATTTTACGTGCTGCAGCACCGAACACCCCCGTGTACATCTCACGCCTTCACTACACCACTAAGGCAGAGGACATCGTGGAGTACTTGCGTCAAAAGCTGAAGTACACTTTGAGAGTGCAGCTGCTGGAGTCGCGCCGCAACGTTTATTTCAAGGCGTTTGTGGTGCGCGTACCAACATTTTTACTGCCATCAGTGTTAAATGAAAGCTTTTGGCCACAGAACGTGGTGTTCCGCCGCTTCCGCGGACAAGTGCCACCGGAATGCACAAAGACTTAAGTGCAACGTAGGGAAGTGTTACTAACATAGATTTAAGTTTTATTTTTACTAACAAATTAATTAATTAATTATAATTGTATGTATGTTAGATTAAGGTATTTATATATGGGCCTATGCAGCCTGAAATAAATTTTATTTGATTTTGATTTGATTTGATTTACTTACATTTTATTACGAAAACTGTCCTCCCCTCATATAAGTTATAGCTTACAACACGTCCGTAAAATTTCACGACATTTCATAAAACTAATTAGGCCTATAAATTCTATGACGTAATTGGTAATTTGTCGTAATTTATTCCTGCCATGTTTTCATCGTACTAAGCTACATTTTCATTTATCCTGAGTTATACGTTGGCCTACGTTATCAAAAACTTTGCTTGTCAAACTGTCACAAACATGCTTCGTAAATGAATATTATAAAAAAGTCGACTACTTGATACTACTCAATTGAAACTCAACGGGGTATTTTACCTCATTGACCAATAAATGTAAGAAACAATTTCTATAAAACCTGTTTTAATTAGTGCCCTAAAAATTCAGTTCACTTTCATGATGATTTTTAGGTGCAACAAAATCACTAAATACTTTTAATCTGTTGAGTTGCTTGCTTCGTGACGTCATAAGGTGACATTGCCATACAAAAAGTACTTTAATTGATGATGGTGTAAAATACCGTATTGCTGAAAGAAGAATTAAAAAAAAAATAGGCCAAATTACAGCTACTTATTTGAATTTGGAACAGAATATTGCAAAAGTACCTAATTATTCGAAAAAGAAGTCTTGTTTTTAATTTACAAAGGTCTATGGGCTTTTTTAAATACAAAGTGCAGTCCAATATTATACTCCCTTTGAAGAGTAATGAAAAGTTTTTTCAATTTGCTCTTTTTAATTTTGTTGCACTGGACGCTTTACGAACAAAATTGTCAGTGCATTCATTAAAAATATTTTCACCAGGTATTTAACTACATCAAAAGAGAAATTGCCATGGCTACTCAAACACATTTTTTATAGACAGCAAAATGCTGTAAATTTTACTTTTTAACAAGTTTTTTTTTAAATCACGAACAATTCTGATCAAAATTTCATAAAGCCCAGCTCAAGACTTATAGTAAAAGTAGCTCAGTATTTATGTGACAAATATTAGAGTATGTATGAATTACTAATTATCTAAACCATCTTACCGTGACCCTGGAACATAAAGGGCAATCGAAGGAACATGAGTGGGTTTTAGTCAGTAAGAGTCTGACACGCCCTCCCGTTGCACCCAGGACGGGAGCAGTCATGGATGATTTCCCACTCACCAAAAAAAAAGAAAAATAATAAAATAAATGAATAAATGATTTATTTTTGTAATAGGTAATAAATTACACTTTTACACGTCATTTTTAATCGAACGATGGGGCCGGTGGTGGACTGAAGTGTGGGGATGGGGACTGAAGTGTCATGTCAGCCGTAGTTCCAATTTTAGCCATTTCACATATAACTTGGTCTGCCTGTCGAAGGACAGATTACTAAATAGTTACTACGTAAGTAGAAGGACGATATAATCAGTCACTCTTTTAATTCTGTAAACTGAAAAATATAACACTACTACTATACATCTTTTGTTTAAATAAATTATTCTTATAAATATTTTTTTTTTAATCCCGCTTCCAAAGTTTCTCACTTCAGCTAACGATAGAATTGATAACTTGGAAACAGCTGAACCGATTTTGATAATGCATATTTAAGAAGTATCGCTAGAAAACTCCTTTTAAACCTTCGAACACACGTGATTCGAAACACAATAGAAAGACAATGGCAGCCCGACAGCTGGCTGTCGTTTGGTCGTTGAGAGGTTAAATTAAAAAACCGCATCCAATACAGATCCTCCGTTTAAGAGCTACTATTTCAAACAGACAGACAGACAGCGATAAAACTTATAATACCCCACTTTTTGCATCGGGAATCAAAATAGATAGTATTATAATTAGTGAGTAGATCAAATTACATATACAATTTAATAACTGACATTTAAAACATTTTTTCCACCACTTTGCTATTAAAACAAAGAAACGCCAAAGACCAGTAAACTGAACTTAAAATGATGAGTGAACTCACCGAGTGCATTGAATAAATGAATGTAATATTATTCGACAATCGCAGCTAGTTTTTTGAGCAAAATCGACAGTTTATTGAGACGAACTTTGGAATCTAGCGATTATGCCATCACATTTAAGAAGGAAATAGGTATGGTTGCGGAATGTTTATAATAGTTACCGTGACCTCGGAACATAAAGGGCAACCGAAGGAACATGAGTGGGTTTTAGTCACTAAAAGTCTGACACGCCCTCCCGCCGCACCCAGGACGGGAGCAGTCATTGGATGATTTCCCACTACCAAAAAAAAAGGTATACCAGTAATAAAAAAAATATTACATGACATAGGCCTTTTTACAAATGGGGACATTTCAACGCTGATTGAGAAGATAGATTTCGGAGCCTGGACTAATATTATAAAGCTGAAGAATTTGTTTGTTTTGTTGAAGGTGCTAAGCAGAGGAAAGAGATGAAAAAAAATGAGAGACGATGACGATAAGTTTTAGATTGAACCGTAAATAACAACTTAGACTTTGAAGGCGCAACTTAATCTACATCCTCCACCCGATTATTAAAAAAATATTAAAACAAAAAACCACATAGCCTTCCACAAAAATCACGTACAACAGTCATTCGGTAACACAGCTTAAGATCCGATTCAAACTTTCACACGTCGAAAACTATACCAAAAACTTAGTTCAGACGCCGAAGCCGAAACCGCGTAACGAGTAGCAATCAGTTTGAGTGTCGTTCCCAACTCCAAAGACCCCCCCCCCACTCCCCCCTTAATGATGAGTGATGGGAATTACACGCACACGTTTAATTCCTGGTCATTATTTCCGTATTCCAGGTTAGTTTGTCCTGACTTTAGTTGGCACTTTGTTAGTTTGGATGTGATCGGGGTTTTATTTTCAGGAACTGTTTCCCCTGACTTGGGAAGGATCGGCGTTGATGCTTATGTGGTGTTAATAGCGGTCATAGTTGTGTGATGTGATGTAATTTATTGGGTGGAGATTGGTTCAGTCCCTGCCGGGGTTGCGGAATAGTTCTAATAGTTACCGCGGCCCCGGAACATAAAGGGCAACCGAAGGAACAAGGGTGGGTTTTAGTCAGTAAAAGCCTGGCACTTCCTCTCGCCCCTCCCAGGTCAGGAGAAGACATTTGATGATTTCCCATCCAAAAAAAAAAGGAAATGAGCTAGTGCTGCAGGAAGAGCGAGGGAAGTATTACAGAAGAACGGTCTTTTGTGGCATTTAGTGTAATATATTGAGTCCAACATAACCCTCCTTTTCCTTAGAAGGCAACCATAAAGATTTCTCGCAAAAGAGTGTAAATAAGAGCTCATTTGCAGAAAGACATATATCATGACTAGCTTTTGCCCGCGGCTTCGCTCGCGTTAGAAAGAGACAAAAAGTAGCCTATGTTACCCTACATCCCTTCAACTATCTCCACTTAAAAAACCACGTCAATTCGTCGCTCCGTTTTGCTGTGAAAGAAAGACAAACATACAGACAGACAGACAGACAGACACACTTTCCCATTTATAATATTAGTATGGATTTATAATATTAGTATGGATGGATGTTAATGCAACTCAAAAAGGTCAATAACCAGTACTTCACGCAGTACATTACATTAAATAACACATTATATAATCAGGACTAGGAATCGTGTACTGAAAAAATGATTTTGAAGAGACTACTAGAAGCGTCATATTTACAAATGTTTTTTGAAACATCACACACATGAGTAACCTTTATATAAAGGTAATAAGAATATTATAGTTGTCTAAAAAAAGCCCAAAAGGCCCAAAAGAGATGTATTCGGTCGATGTTTGGGCTAAAAACGGTTAAAACATGTAAACCATATTTTGTAAAATACAAAATACTGACACTTCCCTGCATGTACATTCTCGAAGCCGCAATGTTTGTTAAAACTAACCCCAAACTGTTCCCACGTCTAGAGGACGTCGTACCGCGTAAAGCCTCGATGACACTGGGCTAGTTTTCAAGCTGCTAGTCGGCGAGTTCGCGAGTAGCTTGTAAACTTGCTCCGTGTCATTGAGCTTCAGATTGTAAAAAGCTCAATGACACGGAGCAAGTTTACAAGCTACTCGCGAACTCGCCGACTAGCAGCTTGAAAACTAGCCCAGTGTCATCGAGGCTTTACAGAAGAGATCAAAGAGATGCGACTATTCTTCGCATCTATCCAGCAAAAACGGCACTCATGCGCAAGAGTATCGTCTGCATGGCTCCCACTATATTTAATATATTGCCTAAACGATGGAAAGAGTTAAATAGCAATGCATTCAAGCGTCATTTAAAAACGTTCCTTTTCCATAGAGCGTATTACAGTGTCTCCGAATTTCTAGCCGAAAAAGTTTTTTGAAATACTTTTTTCTTGTCTTTTTATTTTATACTGACTTCAGATAATGAATGAAATTTGGACATAATTCTGTATTTTTGACATTTATAACTAAGACATAAATCCTGCTAACTGAACATTTAACTCATAATTTTGACATAAATCATGTAATTTTGACATTCATCTTGTAATTTGACTTTGTAATTTTGACATCAACATTGTTTTGACATAAATCTGATAATTTTGACTTAAGACTGTAATTTTGACATGTATCTTTTAAAATTTGACATATTATGTATTTTTAAATTTGACACTGTAATTGTATTTGTGTTTCTTTTTATTAATTTTGAATGTTGACATAATAATATATAAAAATAATTCGAATTAACAGGTCTCTAAGTTATATTGTACCAATATTTGTATTGTTAATATTTGTACGCCGATACTTACGGCTAAACATGACTGTACTTAAACAACTATTACAATCTCGCATGCTTCTGTATGTATACCATGTTTAAACAAATAAAGAATCTTATCTTATCTTATCTCATATTATTTTTGCTGTTCTTTTCGGATTAATTTCGTCGTGGATTCTTAGATCAAATCTTTAAATCGTTTCTTTAGAACTCATTAATTATGTCGCGACCAGAAGCTGGTCGTCAGAGTTGATTTTATCTGTCTGCAATGGTAGAAAATTATATAAATGGAGTGGGCTTGTCTTATGGCCAGGCAATAAATTACAAGATGGCTGCCGTCACCACGAGCAGAACTTTCTCGAAACTTTAAACCGCAACAAAAAAGTCTGCTATTCCTTGTCGACAAAATCGCGCTATATTATATGCAAAATCTTAGCAACTCCTTTTCGACGAAGGGAGTAAACGGGTAGAAATATAGCCGGATGACTCGTGACGTAGCCGCGGGTATAGCCTCAGAGACGTTTATAGCCGTCGAGACGGTTATAGCCGACCATTTGTCTATCCATTTGTCACAAGACACGCGATATTTGCGGGGCCAGATAGCAAAGGTTTTATATCGCTTGTAGGAATCGAGAAGGCGGTGCTGAGAAATGCGTGTGTTTTGTTTGACGTGTACGTCCTTGTTTTTATTCAGTTAAAACACAGACCTTGTGAATTATGGAGATTACATTGATGAACTGTGATTTTCTGTAAAAAATAGAGATCGGGTTTAGACAGAGTGACTCATTACAGCAGAATGACGGATGGGCCATACCAATCTGGCCAACCAATATATAACCAATATTTACTACTATAATAGTTATCACGGTTTCCGGATCGATTAAAGAGAAACTTTACAGGCAAGTAAACAAATGTGTGGGAAAATATATATAAAACGTCAAAGAAATCTAACCCTGCTCTGTTCACTACAAACAATAACTACTTCTTACCAAGAGACAATCCACTTTAAATCAACCTTTTTCTTACTCCCACACAAATACAACCCAAAAATCTATAACGAATTCAGCAAACAAAGTTACATTAATATTTAAGGCCTGTATCTCATTGCCCGAAGCCACTCCTGGCTTATGTAATCGGTCGCGAGGGCCCAATTACAACCCAGCGTGGGTGGTTGCGGGAAAAATTTCAAGTCATTTTTCTTCGTCGATAAAAGCGAGTGTCATTCCTGATGGAAGTGTTATTTGAAGGTGGTAAGCGTTTACTAGCGGGTGGAATGTTATATTAGGTACAACCTGCGGTTTTAATCGCCATTAAATTCTTTGATTGAAACACACGTGATTCGTGTCACAATAGGAACACAATAGCATCCCGACAATCGGCTGCCGCTTAGTCGTCGAAAGGGATATAGTATTATACTATATAGTAGCACTAGTATGAAACAAATTCACTTTACGCTATCTGTCTTTTGTTTACTGTCACTTTACAATTCTACATTCAATTCTAATAGATATGAAAAACATCTTCAACAAACGTTCGAAACTTTAAAATATACAAAACGAATTACCTAGGTGGCAGCCAACCAAATGGAGTTATATTCAACTATCATTAAATATATCGAGCAAAGAACCTACCATTTTCTACAAAAAATCTCACTCAAATCTTGTTGACACTAACAAAACTTTTAAATTCAAGATGGCGAAATTCAAAATGGCGGTGCTTCAAGGCGGGATGATTTGTAATCCAAGATGACTTAATGGGCACTGTAGAGACCCGCATTTTATAACAGTGAAAGGATTCAAATTTATTCTGACTTTAATCTATCGAATAAAAATGCAGCGAAGTCTGTCTCATGCCATCCGTGAAAACGATGAGAAAATGACGTTTAAAAGATTTGAACGCTGCAGACGTTTTTTTAACTTGGAACGATAACCGCTGATTTTTAACTTTAATTGGAAATTTATTTGTGCCTTTTTAGGTTTCCGTGCCGAAGGAAAAATAACTCTTATCTATTATAGCACAGCACATGAACTATTTAAGTTAAATGTGATGTGATTTGATTTGTTATTAAACGATAAAACTAAAAAGAAAATGAAAGCATAATTAAATCACTTTTTCCGTGAAAAATTTCATGAGCAGTTGTTCTATCAAGTAAAACCTTGAAGAGAAGTGATATTTGGCTTTGACAAAAACTTAAATTATCTACAAGTCCAAATCACACCCCGTCAGTCTAGCTAACACGACTAATGTGCAGTATTATAGTAATTGTCAAACCAATATTATCAACTGCCAATAAAAACAATAACATATTTCGGACTTTCATTTACTTCGAAAACACATCCACAAAACAAAAACGTACACATTATAAAAATCCGCCATCTTGAATTGGCGTCATTCACTCGACCAAGTAATTCGATCAATAAGAATTGGATAGATGTGCCATCAATCTTCAAGGATTACAGCATGGAGGGTGTAATCACGGCGAGTCTGTTCAAAGCTGAAGATTCTTACAATGAATGCTGCTCATCCGTCTTGAAAAGTCTTTTTGGACTTTAAATAACTTTTATTTAAGGTTTTGTATTGATTGACCTTTTGTAGTGGGTGACCTTGATTGCTAAGCTGAAGATTGTGGATTAGATTCTTATCAAGGACGAATGTTTGTGTGATAAGCTTGATTGTTTCTTCTTTGTCTTGGTGTAGTCTATCTATAATTTGTATATACCACCCTGTTAGTAAAGTAAGTATAGTCCAGTAGGTGGACAGGTAACGACCCATACATATATGTAGGTATATTATAAAAGTATGTATAGCAGTTGTCTGTTTACCTTATTACAGGCTCTTTTTTGGTGTAATTTGTCTTCTATTAAATAAAAATAATTGCCAATTGTGTTGCTAAGCGTGAATCTCAACATCGGTTGGACAAATTTATCTTTTTTTTAATTTCAAAATGGTTGCAAGTTTTGAGTTTAATTAGAGTGAAAATTAGTAGTTGTATAATTTGAAAATTCGAGAAAAAATTATGGTCAGCACGTTTATAATAATTGTAGATATCTTAGTTTTGAGAAATAAATATTGACTGCCCAGTTTAATCTTTACTACCCCTTAAAGATTCCACTCTGTGTAGTGAATTAGTCATATTTTGGTCAATTACAATTAACTTTAACTACCGACGAGGGTGTCTCATAGACGGAAAGTGACTCTCATTTCCTCGCCTCTTAGGGTAGCTAGTGTGTAATACTAACACATTTTAGCATAAATGAACTAGGCTGTAAACTTTTATATCCAAGATGGTGTAACATGATACTGGGGGAATATTCTACGCACAGTTTATGTAGAGGGGTCGAGTTTTACAAGTAACTAGCTTCTACCCGCAACTTCGTCCGCGTGGATTTTTCCTGAATTTTCTTTGCTATAAACCTCACGGAGCCCGAGACCTTTCCAACGAATGGAAAACCGTGGAAATCGGTTCGTGTGTTCTGGAGTTATAGCGTCAGGAAGGAAAACCCGACTTATTTTTACCGACTTCACAAAAAGGAGGAGGTACTATGTTCGGCTGTTTGTATGTTTTTTTTGTATGTTTGTTCATCGATTACTCCGTCAATTGTCAACGGATTTTCAAAATTCTTTTTTTGCTCGAAAGCAGATAGTTCTGAGGTGGTCCCATTGTCACCAAGTTAGGATCTGATGATGGGATCTTAGAGAAATCGAAGGCAACCCTCAAATTTTATAGGCTCACTTATTGTTTTTCGCATATTTTATGAAGTATCTTGTGTATTTGCGTATGGTTGTCACCATCTCAGTTAGCTGAGCTGATGATGGAAGGTACAACTCCTTAACAGTAAGAAGTTACTCGAACAGGCAAGGACTGTTTTAGTAAATTGTTTTGATGTTTGATAGGGCATTTGCCACATTTGGGCTCATGATCATCAAGTCATGACCTGATGCTGCAGTCAGGATAGTCTGCAGAGTACCTAACTCCTCGACAAATAACAGCAGATATATAGTGTTTAGGCTCATTGAAAAGGGCTCGATGTGTGGATAAACGTACTGTTAATGAGGAACACCGAAGTACATAGAGACCTGATGCTGAAGCCAGGAGCATCAGAAAAAGTACAAACCTTGAAATTACAGCACAGTAGTCGTGTTTGGGCTCATTATAAACAGGACTAAATTTTAACTCGACACTAAAAAGTAACAAATAAAAAACTTTTTACAAAAAAAAATAACCGACTTCAAAAAGTAAAAACTTAAAAATAACTTAAATTTCGGAAGTCGGTGGCAACACAAATTGACTGGCAGAAGAAAAGACACCGTCTTCCGAAATTTAAGTTATTTTTAAGTTTTTACTTTTTGAAGTCGGTTATTTTTTATTGTAAAAAGTTTTTTATTATATAGTAGATTGTTAGGTACCCGGTACCGTATCCTTTTTTTTCGTGACATGCGGTTTGTTATATCAGTATATTACCCAAGCTTTCATGTGAATATCGAATTCTATCACCGATTTTAGCCATTTAGGGAGTTTTGAGAAATCCATAAATCCCTAAAGGGTTTTTAATGTTTATCTACTCTTTACAAGTTTCATGTTTCCAAGACCACCAGTTTGGGCTGTGCGTTGATAAAAGTTGATAAATCAACAGTCAGTCATTTTATCATTTTATAATAGATGTATGCCTAGCCTATGTTATAAATTGAAGATTCATTTACAGCATTAAGTATTAAGCAGAGTTCTTTCATAATTTACTTTCACTTATATATAAGTATATATTATGTTATAGATATATGTATTTATTTACTTATGTATGTAGTTATTATTTATATAATTATGTATGTTTATTTATCTATCATACTTCAATCTTTTTAGTTTTACCACCATAAGTGCACCTACCATGCTATCTCTTCACCACCCTAGGTTGACTGGGAGAAAATGCCTTCGGCATTAAGTCCGCCTGTGTACCGTTGTGCATAAAGTGTAAATAAATAAATAAATAAATAAATATGTTCTATCTATTTTATAATTACGAAAGCAATCCGGCGTCATTCCAAAAGATTTTTGTATTTATTATAGTAACGTATCTTTACTTTAATTAATTATTTTTTTCTTTGACTTTTTTTTATTAAACCTCAAAAAAAATGTTAAATTAGAGAATACATGCGCGCAAATAATAACAAAAAAAAATCTTTTTGTTTCGTTCTTTATTGTTTTATAACATTAAACATACCCACATTAATTTATGGCTTAAAATCTTTATTATATAAAAGAAAGTCGTGTTAGTTACACATTTTATAGCTTAAGAACGGCAGAACCGATTTGGCTGAAAATTGATGGAGAGGTAGCTTAGGACCAGGGGACGGACATAGAATACTTTTTATCTTTATTTTTTAGTAACCATTAATCTGATATAACGCGGGTGAAACCGCGGGGGACAACTAGTTATTTATACATTTTGTCAAAACTATATTCTGTTTTATAATACTAAAATTTATCAACCCCAAGCTTAACCTTAAAACTCTACAACCCCATAAACCGTACCTTAAAATTCCACAATCTCCGCTAGTTTCAAAGCTCCGCTCTCCTGTCCCTAGGGGCCCGCGGAAATCACAGTACATAGGAAGGGTTTTAACCCCAGGCCATTAATTAAATTAATTTGAAGGGCAAGTCGCATCACTTGCAAATTGTCGGGAACAACCCCTTGACCCTTGTTGTAAGTCTCTTGGAGATCATCTATCGATGGGTACTATGTTGACCCATTTGCATTTTGATCTTGTTGCTAATAGCTTTAGTTAAGGTTATTATTATGGTTAGATTTGCTGTAGATTGGCGCCCGCCTCTCGTGTAAGAGGTTGTGGGTTCGAATCCGGGCAAGTACCAATGTGACTTTTTCAATTCATGTGTACTTTCTAAAGTCTATCTTAGACATCACTGACATCCCGTGCCTCGGAAAGCACGTAAAGCCGTTGGTCCCGGTTGTCATTCGAAGAACTTTGACAGTCGTTACTGGTTAGTCAGAAACTCAGACCAGTCTTACCAAGAGGTATCGTGTCGCCCACTTACTGGGTTGTGGAGGTCAGGTAGGCAGTCGCTCCACGTAAAACACCGGTATCGAGCTGAATCCGGTTAGGCTGGCAGCCGACCCCAACACGGTTGGTAAAAAGGCTAGGGAGATGAGATTTGCTGTAGATTGTTTGGGGAGCAAGGGGCTTAGAATTTGCAGTTTTAGAGGCACGGTATTGATTTTTGTAATTAAACTTTCAAACACACGTGATTCGAGCCACAATAGAAAGACAATAGCAGCACAACAGCCGGCTGTCGCTTGATCGTTGAAAGATTAATTGTAGTGTAGTTTCAGGATCATGTAAATTAATTCCTATGTTTACCGAATAAGATATTTTGTATATTTTTAAGTCCCTTACAGGTCTGGGTGTCTGTTGTCCTACGCTACCCTTGATCTCTGTAACTACTAAATCAAAATATTATTACTACAGGACATCTGACTGCCTTTGTTATGGTTATTTCTGTAACTGGGAAAAGGCTAGAAAGATGATGAATTTTGGGGCCGAGTTAACGCCCAAAAAACCTCGTTTGATGTAATATTTTTTTTAAGAAAACACGATTAATTTCACCTCTTTAATTGCATAATTTAACAAGCCAATTACAACAATAACTCACCCTTATATTATACTCACAATAGCTTCGCTTTTCCCGGCAGACTCATTAAGTACCCAAATAACTTCCACCGCTAATGTTCGTGTGGGTTACCTCGAATTATACACAACACAACACTTTTAGTGAACTTAATTCTTCGGAAAATTTTCCGTAATTTAATTAACATAGAGTTTTCTAGAATTTATCATGTTTCGGAACAAACTAGAGAAACAAGTATGATTGTAAATGTTATTAAAGAAATCACATTTAGTCTCACTTATTATAGGATTTTTTTAATTTCATCAACTACGTATTATCTATACTAATATTATGAAGAGCAAAGATTTGTATTTATTTACGTTTGTTACGACAAAACTCAAAAACTACTGGACGGATTTCGACAATTATTTTAATTCTGAGTAACATAGGGACTTAACATCATGCTTTGAAAAAAAGGAGCGGAGCCGTTGACCAAAAACCTGTCATCTCGGATGAAACCGCGTGGAGCACCTAGTATAAAAAAAGTGAGCCGTCACGGGACGCCTGGCAGATGTGAAACATCGACATTACATCATCGCCACACAGTACACAAGACTGTGACTGTATATATATACCATCATAAAGCGTGGCGACGCGTCGCCAAGACATGCGTCGCCACGCCAGAAATTTGTTTTACGTGCGGCTATAGATGCTTCACATCAAAAGTCTCTTTGTATGCTTAGTTCTTTGATTACATGTTTATAATCAAAGCTCAGTTCTTTAAAATCAGTCCAACAAAAAACTATCGAATTAAGAACATCCTTCTTCTTCCTCCTTCTTCCTTCGACTTCGCTACAATTTTATCATAATATGTACAGATGATAATAATCCAATAACGTTTATGATTTCAGAACACTTAATATAATCGAATATTTCAGTGATCAGAGTGATCAGTGGTAGTGCATCAATCACGCTGGCACGTCATCGCAAATGATTGATTACGCTAATTAGACAAAGGCTCGATTACATTGACCGGTAATTCGTTTCTAGGTACACCAATTAGAGTATTGTGTACTGTGAGGTGTGAGAAGACCTCCGGGACCTAATGTGTGTGTTTAGTATGTGGGAGGGCTTGGAGGACCCTCCGGTCAACACTTCTGTATAGTGTAATTGATAAAATATAAACAGGAAGCACTTTCAACTGAATTTATTGTCGTTTTAGAACATGCTCACTCCATGAGCCTTGGACACGACATGCCTAAATCTAATCAAAAACAAAACTACGAAAATCAATTAAAATATTCTATCTAGAATATTTCAATTTCATGCTGAGTGTTAAGATAAAACCTCAAAGGTATTTTTCTAGCCAGTTATCTATAAGCAGTTACATAAAGACTGCACAGTACTGTGGCTTGCAATAAAGGACAAGTCTTTTTCGTGTACAATCTATAGCGTGTAAGTTCCTAGTTCTATATTCGTCACTAGCTGTGTCCCGCGGCTATAACCTCGTAATTCTCGTTCCCGTGAGGTTTTTGGGATACACACTATCATATGTCGTTTCTTAGGCTATGGACTACCTCTGTTCCAAATTCTATTTAAATCAGTTCTCAGTTTTGCCATGAATGATTTTTACTTTCGCATTATATTACTAGCTTCTGCCCGTGGCTTCGCTCGCGTTAGAAAGAGACAAAAAGTAGCCTATGTTACACTTCAGCCCTTCAACTATCTCCACTTAAAAAATCACGTCAATTCGTTGCTCCGTTTTGCCGTGAAAGAAAGACAAACAGGCAGACAGATAGATACACTTTCCCATTTATAATATTAGTATGGATGGTATGGATTTCAAATTGAGAGCAGAACTGCCAAAAATACCACGCCACTATCTTACGAGAATTATTCGTTTATGTGAAAACAATAAAAACAAAGTTAAGGAAAAAATTGTCCAAGACATAAAGCCTGCTGCCAATGCAGTTAAGAGATGGCAAATCTCAAATGACGATAATATGTATAATTGAAATAATAAGATATCTGCTTCAAAATTGAATTGCGAAATTCTACTCAAACAAACAAATCAAATCACTAAAAAGCTTGTAAAATAGTTTCAACATGTGCCATGTTTACGGTACTCTAGTCATTACCACAATTAATTGAATAAGCCTCCAGCCTACATAAACACTTGACTGTAGAGTCATGATGTAGTTGATTGTATTTGCAGTCAGACGCACTAATTAGCATATTGTCTGTTTGACCAGTGTTACTGCGTTATAATTAGCTAATGCACACGTCGTTGTCGCTTGAGCAAACGTAGGTATAGCAATCTGCACTAATTTTATAAGTAGAGATTTGACTAAACGGTAAAACCGATGAAAAGGCCATTTTTTAGCCAGCAAACAGTAGGCGATTATTTGACAAAGGCCGCCAACTATTCAGCCTCTTCTTTTGTATGTATTTCCCACAACACCTTATCTTCAAGCCCATCACGACGACTTGCAAATACTTAGTTAAATTCAGCATTATCGAAGTTGGTTAAAAAAAAAGTGTCGAAAGGAATAACCTCTATTGAAGTCACTCTAAAAAAATGCGACAAAACCACTGTAACCCAATAGGCAGACATCACACTCTTCTAGTGCCATATCCAAAATAAAAGCTCAACCAGGTAACACTATATCAGTCTTGTTAAACCGAAGCATTCCTTTTAAAGTAATCCTATACTAAGTGCGTGACGTCATCGATTCGTTGGCACAAGAGAGTGCCTCCCCCACCAGTATTGACGCAGCTGAGAGGTAAACGTAGTTAGTTTTTAGTTTTCTTTTAGCGAAAGTTTGAAAAGCACGGAACTTAAATAATGACAAATTAATTAATAAATATCCTGGAACAAGTCACACACGGCTATAGCTGTCAGGCATAAATGTTTGATAAAAATGCATTACTAGATTACTCAAATAAATCGTTGTCGTGTGTACCGAGCAATGCTCTTTTATTTTGCACCCTTTATGATGATGTTGTTAAAAACATTTTAAAATATTATGGTATACAATGAATGTTGTATTTTGGAGTCGTGTAAAAATTATTAAATCACAATACAAACATGCTACGCTACAATTCGAAACGCCTGGTCTACGATCAAAATGTTGTACCATGCAATGCTACGAAAAGCGTAGACAGGCGTAGCTTCTCGTAGGCACGCTACGATAAACCCCACTTTACTTTCATCATAATTTGTTTCCTACTGGCCAACGTACTGATGAAAATATACACCCTTGTGGCTTACAGGTCCTATATTTAACACCCTAAATAATAAAACTCGTATACATACATACAGGCCTGCCGGGGTTGCGGAATAGTTCTTATAGTTACCGTGGCCCCGGAACATAAAGGGCAACCGAAGGAACAAGGGTGGGTTTTAGTCAGTAAAAGTCTGACACGTCCCCCGCCTCGCCCAGGGCGGGAGAAAACATTTAATTACATACATGAACCCTGAAAAGGTTACACTCCCTTTTAGGGTTCAGTAGCCAATCGGTACCCTATTACTCATACTCCTCTGACCGTCTGTCATCAGGCTGTATCTCATGAACCGTGATAGCTAAAAACTTACTAAACTAAGAAAAAAAAACCTATCAAATACTAAAATAAATACTAAAAAAAGAATTAAACAAGGATTTCAGTTGGGTTCTGACACAACAGACGTGATTTTTTTGCCCTTTTTTGTTAATAATGGTGCAGAAACCTAACTGCGCAAGTCATTACACACATTTGGCCGATTTTTTTTAAATATTCTTTTTTTTTTTTTGAAACTCGCTTAATGACGAAACTAAACAGAAAAATCATTTCTTTCTTTTCTCACACAAACACCGCCATTAATAATTACCGCCAGCATTGGGATTAATAATGCCCGTATTAACATCAAATTAATCCGAGCACTTCTGATAGGAACGAGCGAGCCCTTATTACTACATAACTATAGATATTATTATAATAATAGTGATGACTGATCGTGTGACTGAGTGGACTTACTATTTAATTATTTTATGGAATATTATAAGCTAACTAGCTTTTGCCCGCGACTTTAGAAAGAGACAAAAAGTTGCCTATGTCCTTTTCCATCCCTTCAACTATCTTTACTAAAAAATCACGTTAATTTCTCGCTCCGTTTTGTCGTGAAAGACGAACAAACAAACAGACGCACACATTTTCCAATTTATAATATTAGTATAGATATTTATACTTATCTATATAATATAAAAATGGCAAACTGCCTGCCTAATTGACTGACTGTTGATGTATGAACACACAGCCCAAACCGCTGGACCTGGAGACATGAAGCTTGGAGGGTGTGTCCTTTTTGAAGTGTGGGTAACCACCCAGAAAGGATTTTTGGAAATTCCAACTCTGACGGGGTTGAATATGGGATGAATGTTTCGACATTCGCACGGGCGACGCCACGGGCAAACGCTTATTTATACTTTTTTTTTTGGTGAGTGGGAAATCTTCAAATGACTGCTCCCGTCCTGGGTGCGGCGTGTCAGACTTTTACTGACTAAAACCCACTCATGTTCCTTCGGTTGCCCTTTATGTTCCAGGGTCAAGGTAACTATTATAAACATTCCGCAACCCCGGATTTATACTTTACTATGCAATTTCTCAGCCCCTATATTTATGACACATATAAAAGTTCTTCCGGGGAATGGGCAAAAATATATGGAGCTTGGTCCAAATTTCCACCACGAATAAGAACTATGGCATATGACGTATCACTGCGTACTGAATTATTATAAGAAGACCGCAATCAAAAATATTGACTCAGTAAAAAGTTATGACCCCATGAAAACTTGCAATTTAAAAACCTTTTTACGCTTCTTTATTTTTTTATATCTTTAAGACTACTCGATTGGTTTAGGTTAATGTTATGTCGTTGTTATTCATACGTTATTCTGGTTGATATAAACTAATGGCATTAAAAAAACAATACGGTGGCCGCGGTAGGTACATTGCTACGTCAAAAAAAAAACAAACTGATGAAATACTAATATTTACTTTTTAATACTAAATATTTATAGTACTAGGAAGAATGTAAACTATTGTGAAAAAAATATTTCACAATAGTTTTATTTATTCCTGTCTTACAGTGTGGGGTCTGTCGGCGTATACCGCATTGCTTTCTAAGTGAGGAAGGGACAGCTATCTTCATCTACGAGTCTACGCTAGCAGTCCCCGGGTTCCGAAATGCAAGAATATTAAAAAATACTTTTAACTGCTTTTAAAAGCAATCCACACTTTCAGATCCTGCCCTATCCAATCCTAATTATCAGACGAATTCGTACAACGTATTGTGCAACAGCAACAGATCTTACATCGGAAAGTGTGTGAAGAATGGCTCCGATTTAGGATTTCCGGCAAATCGGATAGGATCAGAAGGTGTGGATCGTGTTAACTATAGCACGATGCGAACCGTTCCGTATTACATTTTTATATGGGTAGGTGCACTAACGTTATTATTGTGTACTTTGCAGTCGATTTGAGCGCATTACAGAACAGGGGCAATGCGTCATCATTGCTACCGTGTTATTACCGCTTAAAATGTGTCTATGTGCAAAAAAAATAAACGATTAAATATTTAAAAATTCTTATTTTTAAAACAGTCATAACTTTTTTTTGAGTGGATATATTTTTTTCGCTTAGTAGTCAAAATTGTATGGTATTTAGTCGACCCTAAGCCTACATAGCTCCCATTAGTGGTGGAAATTTGGACCACTTCTGCTCATTGTTTTCTTTATAATCTCCATATTTCTTCTGCTCCTTAGGGCTGATTTTTCAATCATCAGTTAAGTTCTATCTGAGGAATAAATATATGTCGGTTTGACATATTTTCAATACAAAAGCTGTCAAAACGTCAAACTTACTCTTCAGATAAAAGTTATCTGGCGATTGAAAAATCGGCCCTTAGACACGTATCACTAGGCTTAAAAAGCACACGCGCTTTCCTTTCAGCAAAACAAAAGCAAGTATTGAAACAACCATAAACAAAACTCAGAGTACGTGTAACGAGGATACGCTGACCGTGGGCAGGCTTCCGAACGATTTATTGCCGCGCCGATAACCTTGTACCCCGCCATATTAGGTTTTATTACACAACGCCATCCATTATTATCTATTATGAACTCTTGTTGCTAGGTCGGAATTCACCTGGTTGAAATAACAGCCTTGTTAAACATTTTGGTTAAGTATTTAGACCAATTATTAGATACTAGTTGTCAAAACAAACAATCATCAATAACTTCTACGCATCGCCGTCAACTGAACTACTAAACTAATTGTTAAGAAACTTTGTAAAAAGCTGTTAATATTAATGGCTTAATTAATTAAAAATAAGTTCTTGTTTTTTTTAAACATGAAGTTAGGATACTTAAATACAGAAACTTAAGAAGGATATTGTACATAAAAAATGCATGTGACAGGACTTCTACAAATTAAACAATACCGATTTCCATTCCAAAAAACAGTGACATCAGACTTATTCCTGCCATTACCAGCCTTAATCGCGTCATCACAGTTTATCATACCTTGCATGGTAGGCAATGTATCATATCAGCTTTACGCGTTACATAAGGCTTGTTCCCACCACAGATAATTATGGCAGTGCTTTATCTAGACGGCTCAAATGCGCCGTGTGCCCCCGGCCTAATCACGCCGCCCGTAATTTATAACTACCACAGACTGAGTAACCAATGGAATGATCAAACGTGGATGATTACGTAACGTTGTCAGTGTAAAGATAAAACGATTAATACGATATTATAAGTGGAAAGTGGAAAACATTTGAACATACTGTTAAGTCAGCGTAACACTATAGTATGGAATTGATACAAGACACAATTCAAATGTGAAAAGTAATGCTTCAAGCAGACGAAAGAAAGCTAGTAACTCAACAATATAGGTAACTGTAATAAATTATGACTTTACTTTAATTTTATTAACTATTAAAGTAAAGTCATATTACGTCGACTTTAAGTAGTGTCATATTCCGTCATTCGAAAAGCGTTTACATTTGTTCATGTACAAATGTATGCGTAAGTACCTAATCCAGGGTTTCGAAATAGTTCAAATAGATACATCGGCTCAGGAACATAAAGGGCAACCGAAAGGACAAGGATGGGTTATAGCTAGTAAAAGTCTGACTTTTTGGGCGGGAGAAGTCTTTTGATGATTTCCCATCCGTGAAAAAATGTACTTACCTGATAAGGAACACATACTACGTTTTTATTCGGTACCACTATACAGTACAGAACAGCTCTTAAAACATTTTTAACTTTCCTGTTATTAAAGTATAGCAACACCAGAAAATAAACGCCGTATTGCCAGCTCCATAAACGCAGTTATTGCCAACATTATTAAACGTGTAACATCCTATTGTGGCCGTGTCACCTCTTTACAAAAAAAAGCATGCAAGACATTATCACGCTATTCAAGGAGACCGATCCTGATGACGTGCCGACGTTTGTGGCGAGGGATTTAAATAAATTACCTCCTGTCACTTTCGATCACGTCGACGTGACCAGCCTACTGAAGGACATCGTCTCCTTAAAGGCAAGTCTGGCTGATGTAAAGAAACAATTGGATGCATCCCAGAATAAAGTAGAGGAATTGCGCACACAAGTTGATGAGTTGCGCAACGCTGTTGTAGAATCTGGGTCACCGGCGCGTGGTAACAACATAAACGCGCGACGAGGAGCCGCCTGCATCAATACGTCAGTCACGAGTTTCGCGTCAGCAGTTTTGTCGCCGGCGCAAGTGCAGCCTGCGGAGTGTGCGCCGCTCAGCCCCGCCCCCGTCCCCGCAGCGCCCCTCCGCGCTGTCTGTTCTATACGACGACCTGACACCCGGCTCCGACCGATGGTGACTACGAGCACCCCAGCTGCTCCACACGTACAGCCTGTGCCTAACAAGGCAACGGACCAGGCTGTAGATGATGGTTTCACGACAGTGCAAAGGAGGAGGCGCCAACAACGAAGCCAGAGGAACCGCTGCGGTCAGGCTCCTGCTAAGCCTGATACGATTTTACGTGCTGCAGCACCGAACACCCCCGTGTACATCTCACGCCTTCACTACACCACTAAGGCAGAGGACATCGTGGAGTACTTGCGTCAAAAGCTGAAGTACACTTTGAGAGTGCAGCTGCTGGAGTCGCGCCGCAACGTTTATTTCAAGGCGTTTGTGGTGCGCGTACCAACATTTTTACTGCCATCAGTGTTAAATGAAAGCTTTTGGCCACAGAACGTGGTGTTCCGCCGCTTCCGCGGACAAGTGCCACCGGAATGCACAAAGACTTAAGTGCAACGTAGGGAAGTGTTACTAACATAGATTTAAGTTTTATTTTTACTAACAAATTAATTAATTAATTATAATTGTATGTATGTTAGATTAAGGTATTTATATATGGGCCTATGCAGCCTGAAATAAATTTTATTTGATTTTGATTTGATTTGATTTAGCATTTTATTACGAAAACTGTCCTCCCCTCATATAAGTTATAGCTTACAACACGTCCGTAAAATTTCACGACATTTCATAAAACTAATTAGGCCTATAAATTCTATGACGTAATTGGTAATTTGTCGTAATTTATTCCTGCCATGTTTCCATCGTACTAAGCTACATTTTCATTTATCCTGAGTTATACGTTGGCCTACGTTATCAAAAACTTCGCTTGTCAAACTGTCACAAACATGCTTCGTAAATGAATATTATAAAAAAGTCGACTACTTGATACTACTCAATTGAAACTCAATGGGGTATTTTACCTCATTGACCAATAAATGTAAGACACAATTTCTATAAAACCTGTTTTAATTAGTGCCCTAAAAATCCAGTTCACTTTTCACTTTCATGATGATTTTTAGGAGCAACAAAATCACTAAATACTTAATCAGTTGAGTTGCTTGCTTCGTGACGTCACGACATTGCCATACAAAAAGTACTTTAATTGATGATGGTGTAAAATACTGTATTGCCAGAAGAAGAATTAAAAAAAATTGGCCAAATTACAGCTACTTATTTGAATTTGGAACAGAATATTGCAAAAAAGTACCTAATTATTCGAAAAAGAAGTTTTTAATTTACAAGGCCCTATGGGATTTTTTAAATACAAAGTGCAGTCCAATATTATACTCCCTTTGAAGAGTAATGAAAAGTTTTTTCAATTTGCTCTTTTCAATTTTGTTGCACTGGACGCTTTACGAACAAAATTGTCAGTGCATTCATTAAAAATATTTTCTTTGAACAAGCTCCGCTGTAGCGATGCGCATATCAGATGTTTTACATCCAAAGAGAAATGGCTACTCAAACACATTTTTTATAGATAGAAAAATGCTGTAAATTTTACTTTTTTAACAAGTTTTTTTTCCAAATCACAAACAATTCCGCATAAAAGGCGATCAAAATTTCATAAAGCCCAGCTCAAGATGTTATAGTAAAAGTCTAAAAGTAGCTCAGAATTTATGTCACAAATATTAGAGTATGAATTAGTAATTTTCTAAACCACCTGTTGAACACCCACGAGCATCATCTAACTAGGTAGAAGCACAGATTACTAAATAGTTACTACGTAAGTAGAAGGACGATATAATCTGTCACTCTTCTAATTCTGTAAACTGGAAACAGCTAAACCGATTTTGATGATGCATATTTAAAAAGTATCGCTAGAAAACTCCTTTAAACCTTCGAACACACGTGATTCGAGAAACAATAGAAAGACAATAGCAGCCCGGCAACCGGCTGTCGCTTGTCGTTGAAAGGTTAAATTAATAAACCGCATCCAAACAGATTCTCCGTTTAAGAGCTACGGTATTTCGAACAGACAGACAGACAATCAGACACAGCGATCAAACTTATTTATCCACTTTTTGCATCGGGAATCGAAATAGATAGTATTATAAAGTCAGTAGTTTAAATTACATATACAATTTAATAATGGACATTTAAAACAGTTTTTCCACTACTTTGCTTTTAAAATAAAGAAACGCTGTAGACCAGTAAACTGAACTTAAAATGATGAGTGAACTCACCGAGTGGATTGAATAAATGAATGTAATATTCGACAATCGCAGCTAGTTTTTTGAGCAAAATCGGCAGTTTATTGAGACGGACTTTGGAATCTAGCGATTATGCCATCACATTAATGAAGGAAGTAGGTATACCAGTAATAAAAAAAATATTACATGACATAGGCCTTTTTACAAATGGGGACATTTCAACGCTGATTGAGAATATAGATTTGGGAGCCTGGACTAATATTATAAAGCTGAAGAATTATTGTTTGTTTTGTTAAAGGTGCCAAGCAGAGGAAAGAGCTGAAAAAAAATGAGAGATGATGACGATGAGTTTAAGATTGAACCCTTAGACTTTCACTGCAGTAACGGTCGCCTGGAGGACACGGTCGAGCACAAAGTGGAGGTGTGCCGCGCATGGGCGAAGCATCGACGTGTCCTCGTAGAGGCGATCGGCGGCGGTGACCTCTCGCGCCCGGCGCTGGTTCAGGCCAGTCGGATTGGGACGGGCTTCGGGGCGAGACGGAATGGGATGCCGTCGCCTCCTTCTGCGAAGCAGTTATGCTAGTGAAGGAGGTGGTGGCGCGCGAGAGGCAACGACGAGCCTCTCGCCCCGGACTAAGACCCAGGCGAAGACGTCGAGAGTCGCAAGACGACTACCGGCCACCGTAGGCGCGGTTCTGCGGATGGCGAGCGATGGGTAGCTCGCCGCCCGGCTAGGACCAGGACCGCGTCGACGACGCGTTAGTGTTCCACGCGCGCCTCAAAGAGAAGGAGTCAGCACAGGAAGGGGCCCAACAGGGCCAACGCCTGCCGGGGTTGTGGAATGTTTTTAATAGTTACCGTGACCCTGGAACATAGAGGGCAATCGAAGGAACATGAGTGGGTTTTACCGTTTTAGTCAATAAGAGTCTGACACGCCCTCCCGCCGCACCCAGGACGGGAGCAGTCATTGGATGATATCCCACTCACCAAAAAAAAAACCCTTAGACTTTAAACACCTGAATCTACATCCGCAGTAACCTTCCCCAAAAATCACGTACAACAGCCATTCAATAACACAGCTTAAGATCCGATTCAAACTTTCACACGTCGAAAACTGTACCAAAAACTTAGTTCAGACGACGAAGCCGAAACCGCGTAACGAGTAGCAATCAGTTTGAGTGTCGTTCCCAACTCCAAAGACCCCCTCCCACTCCCCCCTTAATGATGATTGTATGGGAAATACACGCACACGTTTAATTCCTGGTCATTATTTCCGTATTCCAGGTTAGTTTGTCCTGACTTTAGTTGGCACTTTGTTAGTTTGGATGTGATCGGGGTTTTATTCCCAGGAGCTGTTTCCCCTGACTTGGGAAGGATCGGCGTTGATGCTTTTGTGGTGTTAATAGCGGTCATAGTTGTGTGATGTGATGTAATTTATTGGGTAGAGATTGGTTCCCTGCCAGGGCTGCGGAATGGTTCTAACAGTTACCGCGGCCCCGGAACATAAAGGGCAACCAAGGGAACAAGGGTGGGTTTTAGTTAGTAAAAGTCTGGCACTTCCTATCGCCCCTCCCAAGTCGGAGAAGTCATTTGATGATTTCCCATCCAAAAAAAAAAACGAAATGAGCTAGTGCTGCAGGAAGAGCGATTGATGTATTACAGAAGAACGGTCTTTTGTGTCATTTAGTGTAATACATTGAGTCCAACATAACCTTCCGTTTTTCGTAGAAGGCAACCATGATGATTTCTCGCAAAAGAGTGTAAATAAGAGCTCATTTGCAGAAAGACATAATATAACATAATATCATGATGATAATGGTCAATTTGGGTAGAGCTTGCGTGCTATCTAGTGATACCGGTACTTCACGCAGTACATTACATTAAATAACACATTATATAATCAGGACTAGGAATCGTGAACTGAAAAAATGATTTTGAAGAGACTACAAGAAGCGTAATATTTACAAATGTTTTTTGAAACTCACACACATGAGTATCCTATATACAGAGTGGAATTTTGTAATGCCACCTGAAGGGGAAGTACTCTTAATACTTTAGATAGAAAATTTTACTCAAAGGAAACATTCCTTTATTTTTAAAAAGAAACAAAACTGCATTCGAAAATTTTTGATAATTCGCTTACCACTCCCGGGAATCGAACCGACTAAAATCGAAAAAGTAACACTTTCTACTTTAATGGTTTCAAACGTTAGGACCATTCATAAGGGCAAAATCTCTAACAAACATGGTTAATTAAATTAAAGGAATACCATAAACCTTGAGAATTTTATATTAATTGAACGATAATTTTAACATTTAATTAATCATATTTATTTGAAGCATTTAATTCATATGAATGATCATTTGATTAACCTCATTAAAGTACAGTTTGTGGTTTTTTTTCGATTTAGCCCTTTTGATTCCCGGGAGTGGCACATTTTCGAAGTGACAAGTTTTTATGGACCCTGGATGAAAACTACTTTAAATCGTTACGTTAGATTATTTTACTCAAAGGAAACAATCCTATATTTTTTAAAGGAAATAAAACTGCATTAATAATCTCCTTAAGATCAAATCTTTAAATCGTTTCTTTAGAACTCATTAATTATGTCGCGACCAGAAGCTGGTCGTCAGAGTTGATTTTATCTGTCTGCAATGGTAGAAAATTATATAAATGGAGTGGGCTTGTCTTAGGGCTAGGCAATAAATTAGAAGTGGTGGCTGCCGTCACCATGAGCAGAACTTTCTCGAAACTTTAAACCACAACAAAAAAGACTGCTATTCCTTGTCGACAAAATCGCGCTATATTAGATGCAAAATCTTCGCAACTCCTTTTCAACGAAGGGAGTATACGGGTAGAAATATAGCCGGATGACTCGTGACGTAGCCGCGGGTATAGCCTCAGAGACGTTTATAGCCGTCGAGACGGTTATAGCCGACCATTTGTCTATCCATTTGTCACAAGACACGCGATATTTGCGGGGCCAGATAGCAAAGGTTTTATATCGCTTGTAGGAATCGAGAAGGCGGTGCTGAGAAATGCGTGTGTTTTCTTTGACGTGTACGTCCTTGTTTTTATTCAGTTAAAACACTGACCTTGTGAATTACGGAGATTACATTGATGAACTGTGATTTCCTGTAAAAAAAATAGATCGGGATTAGGCAGAGTGACTCATTACAGCAAAATGACGGATGAGCTATACCAATCTGGCCAACCAATATATAACAAATATTTACTACTATAATTAATGATTAAACGAACTTACCTAGTGAAGTTCTATCATAATTATGCGAAGGCTTCGTCCGAAGGGATTAGCAAATAACACTTGTAGTACCGCCTAGTGGTTCGCCAGTCTCACACTATAGTTGAGGGTAGAAAATAAAATTAAAAAATAAATTCACGTCAACAAGACAGTTGACCGACCCGCTTGCTTCATTTAGTTTAGAGAGTAGCCGCATCTTGAATATTTCACACACAATAAAGGGTTAACAAATGGGAGGGAGGGTTGCTAATCCCTTCGGACGAAGCCTTCGCATAATTATGATAGAACTTCACTAGGTAAGTTCGTTTAATCATTAATTATACTTCAGGCTTCGTCCTCGGGATTAGCAAATAACACTTGTAGACTTTTAGAGATAGTAGTGTGAAATATTTTGTTTATTCCTCAATTTTACAAACAGATATAAGAAAATAATTATAAATCAGCTTATCTTAAGATTCATTTGAGTTATTGTTTACAATTGTTCTGGCAAAACAATCATTTCCATTGTTATTGACATTACCTATGGTTCTATTATAGAACCAAAATGTGCTTGACGAGCCGCTCCATCCAGCGGTTTTTCTTATTCGATCTAGGCTGACGCATAGCTGAAGAGCCGCGGATGTAGCGGCGTGCCTTGTGCTGTGCGCGGTGGACATGTTCACATCGATACCGCTATTGCGCAGGGTGTCTTTTATCCACCTACTCAAGGTTTGAGAACCGACAGCATTGTAAGGCTTTCTAAAGCTTATGAAGAGGGAGTCAATATTCTTTCGCAACGGGCTTGATTTTTCGAGTTAGGTAAGTAAAGTCAAGACAGGACATATTATTTCGGGTCGTTCCTCAAAAAACGGTAACACTAACAATGGCTGCAAACATCCTTAGCGTGTCGCTTTTAAGAGGTCAGGTATTTTGATAGTTACTTTAGAAGAGGACAATTCTATGTTTTTAAAATTAATCTTTGACAAGGTCTGTACTCTGTGCGCAGTCAAAAGAGCAATGAGAGTGATAAGTTTTTTCGAAAGGTTTTCAAGGGATAACGTTTCGTTGGGATAAAACTGGCTGAGATAATTTATTACTATTGTAGTATCCCATGTTATTTCATACTTGGGTAAAGGAGGACGTATCCGAAATATACCTTTAAAATACCTTTTGATTCTATCATCTTCTCCTAAATTATTTCCCATGAGTAGGGCAAACGCGGATCTACAAGAATTAAGCGTCTCGTATTGATATCCCTCTTTATAGAGAATGTTTAGGAAATTAATTATTTGTGGAATCAAAGCGTTATACAAATCACCATACCAGAGCCGTAAGTAAACATCATATTGTTTATAGGAGTTTTCAGAAATAGACGCCAACATCACATTAACTGCTGACGGAGATACGCTTGTTCTTACCCACGCCGTCCGCATAAGTTCCCTGCCACCGGGGTTTAATTAAGTTTGGTGTATATGTCGCGATCGCTAGAACTGGAACATAAAATTGGATTTGCATTTGCCTTAAACACAACTGGATCAGACAATAAAAGGCTTTTTTAAAAATTGGGTAGCTGTTGGCCAATGTGGTACGACTAGTACGCCCCTAGCCTTATCTGTTATCTGTAATTATCTTTCTCAGTGTCTTTAAAACGACAGAGAAAGGTGGGAAAGCATAGAAATAAATATTGGCCCAGGAAATTGAAAATGCATTAACTGCCATTGCATTGGGGTCTCTGTGCCAGGAGATCTAAGCAGAGTATTTAGTATTTATTCGACTGGGAAATAAGTCTATTTGAGGTACCCCATACGTTGAGACAATTTCCTGGTATGCCCAGTCCGCCTTGACTCGGCATCTGCCGTGTTATTGTCTAATGAGCTAATGTAATGAGCTATGACGTACAATTTGCGACATTCACACCACTGCCATAGCTGACTAGTGATGTCAGTGAGGTGGGGGAACGAAATACCTTCCATCCTATTAATGTAAGAGACGGCTGTAGTGTTGTCGTTGAGGAGTAAAATTTGACAGTTATTTAAATCTTTAGCAAATACTTTTAAACCAAGGAAGGCCGCAAGTAGTTATATATGTTGTGTCTTCTCTTGATTACTCCACAACCCGCTAGCCCTCTCTTTGCCACAGGCAGCCCCCCACCCCGTATTTGAGGCATCTGAGAAAATTTTCAGATCATGCGTATCGTGCTACAAAACGGTATATGTATTGCATCATACCACCATCTTAGATCAGGTAGTAACACACTAGATATATTCATAAATTTATCATAGTTATCATCAGGTTTTAAGTTTAAATGTTTTACGCGTTCAAATAGTTTAGTACATAGCAAGCTGTATTCTACAGCTGGAAAAACTGAAACTGGTAATCCGACCATTTGTTCAAATTCACGTATCTTGCATATTTTTAATTTCTGATTTGACGCGAACTATTTTTCCCGAAGGTAACGTGATCTGGAAGTTTTCGAGTCTAAAACAAAACCTAGAAATGTACATACTTGACTAGGTGTCATTAAACTTTTATCCTCATTAATTAAAAATCCGAGAGATGTAATTAATTTCTTAGATTGTACAGTATTGTGCAAACATTTGTCGTATGACTCATCTAAGTAATTAATAGATATTAGGCCTGCCAAACGTAGTAACCGGACAATAGGTTTCATTATTTTAGTGAATATATATGGGGCAGTGCTTAAGCAAAATAGTAGAACGTTAAATTCGTACAGTTGTTGAACTTTAAATCTTAAATATTTTCTTGAATTATAATGAATACTTATAAAATAGTAAGCATCTTTTAAATCTATTTTTGTTATTAATTTTAATACTGTCATTTTTTAAAATGATCAGCTGTAATAATTTTTTTTTTTAAGTTCTTTTTAAAATTTAGGATGATACTATATTTGCCATTTGTTTTAGACACTAGATATATACTAGATAAAAACTGACCATCGGTAGGTTGACATTTTGACATAGCTCTATTACATAATAAATTATGAAGTTATTTAAATGGGATTTAGTATCCCTTAATGCAAAAGAAAACAATGCTTATTAACTCGGGATCATTGTCATTTTTTTTTTTTTTCATATCAGCGAGAAATTAGTAGAAATTTGTCTCTGTCTAATTTCAACATTTTTGTCGCGTTTGGCATTAACGTCGGAAATAGCCGCGTTAATTTCGGCATTTAATACAGGAGCATTAACTAGTTTTCAATTACTCCGCAATAGTCCTTATGAATTTCGGGGCCGAAAATATTCGAAATAGTAGGATCTTCGCCCAGTATTTCGAGTATTGTACTGTTTAGCGTATCAGCTGACTCAGGCTCTTCAGTATTTGTCACCGGCTCCACGGCGCTAGCGGCGGCGGGTGGCGGCAGGGGGCGGGGGCACTCTTCGTCGGGTTCCGGGACGGGGTCGACGAGCGTCTCCGCACATGGCTCAGAATCAACAATACCGTCAAGTAGGTTTGGAACGTTGTTATTACGTTCTTGATCTGAAAACCACCGATACCTATACTAGTCATGAAACAGACCAAAGTACTGTTCGCCAGACAAATTTATCGGGTAGTACAGCTCCAAAGAGAAGTACGCAAACCCATCTAGGTAATCATTACTGACCTACACTAGTCAAGAAACAGACCAAAGTACTGTTCGCAAGACGAATTTATCGGGTAGTACAGCTCCAAAGAGAAGTACGCAAACCCATCTAGGTAATCATTACTGACCTACACTAGTCAAGAAACAGACCAAAGTACTGTTCGCAAGACTAATTTATCGAGTAGTACAGCTCCAAAGAGAAGTATCAAACCCATCTACGTCATCATTACTGACCTACACTAGTCAAGAAACAGACCAAAGTACTGTTCGCAAGACTAATTTATCGGGTAGTACAGCTCCAACGAGAAGTACGCAAACCCATCTACGTCATCATTACTGACCTACACTAGTCAAGAAACAGACCAAAGTACTGTTCGCAAGACTAATTTGTCAGGTAGTACAGCTCCAAGTTATAATAATATTTAGTTGTGTAAGTACCATGTTACAAGTAAGTCACACTAAATATTGACAATTAGTTAAGAAACAGTCCTAGAATACTGTCCGCAAAGCTTTTATTGGGTAGTACAACTCCAGAGAAGTACGCAAACCCGGCTAGGTAACTATAACTATCACGGGTGTAAGTAATGTTTTATTATAAAAATAAAATTTATGTAAAATATCACGATTGAGTCACACTAATTTATTGACAATTAGTTAAGAAACAGTCCTAAAATACTGTTCGCATAACTATTATTCTATTTTGATATTGAGTAGGTAAACTTGCAAAGATAACATTTCTTAAAATATCGTAGGAGTTTCTACGAATGGTAGTTAAACCCAATAGGTATGAAATGTAACCTATTTAGCTAATTTAGTCAACACTTTTCTTAAGATTGATTAAATGTATTGTAAAAAATTTGTATACAATATGTCCCGGAATAAACGCACACCACCAGACACCCAAATTAGAATATTATGTTATAATCATAATACATACACTGATTTTTTATTATTAAGTTTAAAACAGTGTTTTTTTTTTTATATAAATTTGTTGTACAGATTGTGGGAGAAATTTATAGTCACATTACAAATTTACGCATGCATACCTAGTAGATATTTCATCCATTTTAGTTTGTTTTGACTGTACAGCGGAAGTGTGACAGCAATTTACGAAGTTTTAATTATTTTTGGGATAAAATATTACCCATATTAAAAATTACAAAAATCGATTCAGTAAACGATTCTGAACAAACTATTTTCTCAAAGTGCATTAATTCAGTTACACACTGTATAAGTAAGTATCTACAAGTTACTTCTCAGTAAACATAAAACCGTGACAAAAAGGTTTTGATACACTTGATATGTATGTAAAAGTAAATAAGGCAAGTAAAATCGTTGCCTAAAGGACATGCATTATGGCGACTTATTTATCGCCAGCTCGTTATTAAACGGGCTTTGTACGGCAGCAATAAAACTAACAAACAATAAATACACAATGACTGACCTGGAGACTCCGAGCGGGAACGAGTATCAAGCGAGTTGGAACGACTCAGCGTACTTACGGCCTCTTCGCAACACTTTCTTTTCTAATTTCTTGAACTACCGCAGCAGATGATCGTAATCTTCCTCGTTTCCGTTTAGGTATGTTGGATAAGCACTTGGAATAAACAATTAGCACTTTTGGGACGCGAGCGTGTGATCGTGGCGAGCACTAAAAAGCGAATGAAGCAAGCGGGTCGGTCAACTGTCTTGTTGACGTGAATTTATTCTTTAATTTTATTTTCTACCCTCAACTATAGTGTGAGACTGGCGAACCACTAGGCGGTACTACAAGTGTTATTTGCTAATCCCGAGGACGAAGCCTGAAGTATAATAGTTATTACGGTTTCCGGATCGATTAAAGAGAAACTTTACAGGCAACATGGCGACAAAAAATTCAACACATTTGTTTACTAAATGTGTTGAAAAATATATATCCCTGCTCTGTTCACTACAAACAATAACTACTTCTTACCAAGAGACAATCCACTTTAATTCAACCTTTTTCTTACTCCCACACAAATACAACCCAAAAATCTATAACGAATTCAGCAAACAAAGTTACATTAATATTTAAGGCCTGTATCTCATTGCCCGAAGCCACTCCTGGCTTATATAATCGGTCGCGAGGGCCCAATTACAACCCAGCGTGGGTGGTTGCGGGAAAAATTTCAAGTCATTTTTCTTCGTCGAGAAAAGCGAGTGTCATTCCTGATGGAAGTGTTATTTGAAGGTGGTAAGCGTTTACTAGCGGGTGGAATGTTATACTTGGTACAACCTGCGGTTTTAACCGCTATTAAATTCTTTGGTTACAGCTCTTAGCCATAGCACAGGCCATAGCGTTAAACCTTCTAACACACGTGATTCGAGACACAATAGCATCCCGACAACCGGCTGTCGCTTAGTCGTCGAAAGGGATATAGTATTATACTATGTAGTAGCACTATATAGTATGAAACAAATTCACTTTACGCTATCTCTCTTTTGCTGTACTGTCACTATACAATTCTACATTCAATTCTAATAGATATGAAAAACATCTTCAACAAACGTTCGAAACTTTAAAATATACAAAACTAATTACCTAGGTGGCAGCCAACCAAATGGAGCAACTATCAACTATCATTAAATATATCAAGCAAAGAACTTACCATTTTCTACAAAAAAATCTCACTTAAATCTTGTTGACACTCAAAAGTTTAAAATCTAAGATGGCGAAATTCAAAATGGCGGTGCTTCAAGGGGGGTGATTTGTAATCCAAGATGACTTAATGGGCACTGTAGACCCGCACTTTATAACATTGAAAGGATTCAAATTTATTCTGACTTTAATCTATTGAATAAAAATGCAGCGAAGTCTGTCTCAAGCCATCCGTGAAAACGATGAGAAAATGACGTTTAAAAGATTTGAACGCTGCAGACGTTTTTTTAACTTGAAACGCTAACCGCTGATTTTTAACTTTATTTGGAAGATATTTTATTTGTGCCTTTTTTGGTTTCCTATTTAAGTTAAATGTGATGTGATTTGATTAGTTATTAAACGATATAACTAAAAAGAAAATGAAAGCATAATTAAAGCACTTCTTCCGTGATCAATGAGCAGTTGTCCTATCAAGTAAAACCTTGAAGAGAAGCGATATTTGGCCTTGACAAAAATTAAAATTATCCGCAAGTCCAAATCACACCCGGTCAGCCTAGCTATAACACGACTAATAGGTGCAGTATAGTAATTGTCAAACCAATATAATCAACTGCCAATAAAAGCAATTACATATTTCATACTTTCCTTCAACTATGAAAAACACATCCACAAAACAAAAACGTACACATTATAAAAATCCGCCATCTTGAATATTGGCGTCATTCACTCGACCAAGTAATTCGATCAATAAGAATTGGATAGATGTGCCATCAATCTTCAAGGATTACAGCATGGAGGGTGTAATCACTGCGAGTCTGTTCAAAGCTGAAGATTCTCACAATGAATGCTACTCATCCGTCTTTAAAAGTCTTTTTGGACTTTAAATAACTTCTATAGAAGGTTCTATATTGATTGGCCTTTTGTAGTGGTTGGTGACCTTGACTGCTAAGCTGAAGATTGTGGATTAGATTCTTATCAAGGACGAATGTTTGTGTGATGAGCTTGATTGTTTCTTCTTTGTATTGATGTAATCTATCTAAGATTTGTATATACCACCCTCTAAGTAAAGTAAGTATAGTCCAGTAGGTGGACAGGTAACGACCCATACATATATGTAGGTATATTATAACAGTATGTATAGCAGTTGTCTGTTTACCTTATTACAGGCTCTTTTTTGGTAATCCATACTAATATTATAAATGGGAAAGTGTGTCTGTCTGTCTGTCTGTCTGTCTGTCTGTCTGTCTGTCTGTCTGTTTGTCTTTCTTTCACGGCAAAACGGAGCGACGGATTGATGTGATTTTTTAAATGGAGATAGTTGAAGGGATGGAGAGTAATATAGGCTACTTTTTGTCTCTAAAATTGCGAGAAAGATAGAGTAAAACAACAATTCCATTTTCCCATATAAAAGTTGTCCATGTTCTGTTGGATGTCGTTGTCATAGTAACCGGCAAATCAAGTGTCAAAACAGTTACAACCATAGAGGTTACAACCCGTCAAACCTGACACAAATAAGTAATGTTTAATTGTTTTCAAAATACGAATGGAATCATTTTCATAAATCCAAATCATGCAAATAAAAGCCATTTAATACGGTTTGAAATAACAAAAAGGCGTGTAATATGCTGTAAAAAATAATACTGTAACAGCTTTTCTTATTTCCAACGTACAAAAATAATATTAAGATAAAAAAAATATCTAGATTTAAAATATTTATTCGCCCGCGTGGATGTCGAACTTCTACCTACTATTTTAACCCTTTAGGGCTATTTTTTATATTCTTCACAAAGAATAAACACTCCAAGTTTAATGTATTTAGTTAGTTATTGTTATATATTAACAAACACGTTGATATCAGGCAGTGAGTTTACTATTATATACATACTAGATGACCCGGTGAACTTCGTATCACTTACCTATTAATGTAAACAAAATTTATTTAAACCATATCACCTTTATTCATAAAAAAATTGTATCGATTCCCCCCCCCCCCCCCCACATTATCACAATATAGATTCACGTTTATATGAGTGGCCTAATAGTTGTTTAGTAATCTGGCAATACTGTCATTGTCGCTGTCACCTAACTTTTGAAGAAAAGATCGTTGAAAGGAAATGTTATGAAATGGGCTTTTAGTTTTAAAAAAAAGTCCAGGATGGCCATACAAAAACAAAAAAAATATTAAAAGCACCATTATTTAATCAATACATCAATACATATAATAAAATCATTATATAATAAAATCAATCCATACTAATATTATAAATGGGAAAGTGTGTCTGTCTGTCTGTCTGTCTGTATGTTTGTCTTTCTTTCACGGCAAAACGGAGCGACGAATTGACGTGATTTTTTAAGTGGAGATTGTTGAAGGGATGGAGAGTAACATAGGCTACTTTTTGTCTCTTTCTAACGCGAGCGAAGCCGCGGGCAAAAGCTAGTAATAAAAATAATTGCCAATTGTGTTGCTAAGCGTGAATCTCAACATCGGTTGGACAGATTTATCTTTTTTTAAATTTTAAAATGGTTGCAAGTGTTTGAGTTTAATTAGAGTGAAAAAATAGTAGTTGTATAATTTGTAAATTCGAGAAAAAAATATTGTCAGCAAGTTTATAATAATTATATAATTATCTAAGTTTTGGGAAATAAATATTGACTGCCCAGTTTAATGTTCTTTACTACCCCTTAAAGATTCCACCCTGTGTAGTGAATTAGTCATATTTTGGTCAATTGTAATTAACTTTAACTACCGACGAGGGTGTCTCATAGACGGAAAGTGACTCTCATTCCCTCGTCTCTTATGGTAGCTAGTGTGTAATACTAACACATTTTAGCATAAATGAACTAGGCTGTAAACTTTTATATTCAAGATGTTGTAACGTGATACTGGGGGAATATTCTACGCACAGTTTACGTAGAGAGGTCGAGTTTTACAAGTAATTGTTAGGTACCCGGTACCGTATCATTTTTTTTCGATATTTATATATATATTAATATCGAACTCTTTCACCGATTTAAGCCATTCAGGGAGTTTTGGGAAATCCATAAATCCCTAAAGGGTTTTTAATGTTTACCTACTCCTTACAAGTTTCATATTTCTAAGACCACCAGTTTGGGCTGTGCGTTGATATATTAATTGGCCTTAGTTTTAGTAATCTGTTTTTTTTTTATTTTCTGTTATTAGCTGTAAGTTTTCCTAATAAAATAAAATAAAATAAAATATATCAACAGTCAGTCATTTTATCATTTTATAATAGACTAGCTTCTGCCCGCGGCTTCGCTCGTGTTAGAAAGAGACAAAAAGTAGCCTATGTTACTCTCCATCCCTTCAACTATCTCCACTTAAAAAATCAAGTCAATCCGTCGCTCCGTTTTGCCGTGAAAGAAAGACAAACATACAGACAGACAGACACACTTTCCCATTTAGTTTTCCAATGGAAGTATGGATGTATGCCTATGTTCTATCTATTTTATAATTACGAAAGCAATCCGGTGTCATTCCAAAAGATTTTTGTATTTACTATATTAACGTATCTTTACTTTAATTATTTTTTTCTTTAACTTTTTTTTAATAAACCACAAAAAAATGTTAACTTAGAGAATACATAGGCGCAAATAGTAAAAAAAACAAAAACTTATTTTTCGTTCTATATTGTTTTATAACATTAAAATGGCTTAAAATTGTTATACAACTGTCAAAACTATATTCTGTTTTATAATACTGAAATTTATCAACCCCAAGCTTAACCTTAAAACTCTACAATCCCATTGCCTTAAAATTCCACAATCTCCGCTAGTTTCAAAGCTCCGCTCCTGTCCCTAGGGGCCCGCGGAAATCACAGTACATAGGAAGGGTTTTAACCCCAGCCCATTAATTAAATTAATTTGAAGGGCAAGTCGCATCACTTGCAAATTGTCGGGAACAACCCCTTGACCCTTGTTGTAAGTCTCTTGGAGATCATCTATCGATGGGTACTTTGTTGACCCATTTGCATTTTGATCTTGTTGCTAATAGCTTTAGTTAAGGTTATTATTATGGTTAGATTTGCTGTAGATTGTTTGGGGAGCAAGGGGCTTAGAATTTGCAAGAGGCACGGTATTGATTTTTGTAATTAAACTTTCAAACACACGTGATTCGAGCCACAATAGAAAGACAATAGAAGCCCGACAGCCGGCTGTCGCTTGGCCGTGGAAAGGTTAATTGTAGTGTAGTTTCAGGAACATGTAAATTAATTCCTATGTTTACCGAATAAGATATTTTGTACATTTTTAAGTCCCTTACAGGCCTGGGTGTCTGTTGTCCTACGCTACCCTTGATCTCTGTAACTACTAAATCAAAATATTATTTATAAAGGACATCTGACTACAGCCTTTATTATGGTTATTTGTGTAACTGGGAAAAGGCTAGAAAGAAGATTTTTGTGGCTGAGTTAACGTCCAAAAAACCTCGTTTGATGTAATATTTTTGTAAGAAAACACGATTAATTTCACCTCTTTAATTATATAATTTAACAAGCCAATTACAACAATAACTCACCCTCATATTATACTCACAATACTTCGCTTTTCCCGGCAGACTCATTAAGTACCCGAATAACTTCCACCGCCAATGTTCGTGTGGGCTACCTCGAATTATACACAACATAACACTTTTAGTGAACTTAATTCTTCGCAAAATTTTCCGTAATTTAATTAACATAGAGTTTTCTAGAATTTATCATGTTTCGGAACAAACTAGAGAAAGAAGTATGATTGTAAATGTTATTAAAGAAATAACATTTTGTGTCACTTATAATAGGATTTTTTTTATTTCAGCAACTTCATAGTCTATACTAATATTATGAAGAGCAAAATGTATAATATTTTTTGACTAATATTGACACTGACTGTGAAAAGATTTGCACGCAATGTTGTGGCAGAATATGCCGAAAACCTATGTACCTATAACACCTTATGTACCATATTCTTGCAAATAAATATTCATTCATTCATTCATTCATCAAAGATTTGTATTTATTTACGTTTGTTACGAATAAACTCAAAAACTACTGGACGGATTTCGACAATTATTTTAATTCTGAGTAACATAGGGACTATATAACATCACGCTATGAAAAAAAGGAGCGGAGCCGTTGACCAAAAACCTGTCATCACAGGTGAAACCGCGTGGGGACACCTAGTATAAAAAAGTCTCTTTGTATGCTTAGTTCCTTTGATTACATGTTTATAATCAAAGCTCAGTTCTTTAAAATCTGTCAAACAAAAAACTATCGAATTAAGAACATCCTTCTTTTTAAAGCTGGCTAAAAAATATTCAACGTCTAGGGGGCCTAGACAAGTGGCATTGTAGAATAGAAAACGAAAACGAATAGATTGTCAAATGTTTGGAATTGACATAAGCTTTCGCTAAACAATTTGACATCTCCATACATTTGACAATCTATTCGTTTTCGCTATCTATTCTACAATGCCACTTGTCTACGGGGGCAGTTTCGACTTCGCTACAATTTTATCGTAATATGTACAGATGAAAATAATCCAATAACGTTTATGACTACAGAACACTTAATATGATCGAATATTTCAGTGATCAGAGTGATCAGTGGTAGTGCATCAATCACGCTGGCACGTCATCGCAAAAGATTGATTACGCTAATTAGACAAAGGCTCGATTACATTGACCGGTAATTCGTTTCTAGGTACACCAATTAGAGTATTGTGTACTGTGAGGTGTGATAAGACCTCCGGGACCTAATGTGTGTGTTTAGTATGTGGGAGGGCTTGGAGAACCCTCCGGTCAACACTTCTATATAGTGTAATTGATAAAATATAAACAGGAAGCACTGTCAACTGAATTTATTGTCGTTTTAGAACAAGCTCACTCCATGAGCCTCGGACACGACACGACATGCCTCAATCTTATCAAAAACAAAACTACGAAATCAAATTAAAATATTCTATCTAGAATATTTCAATTTCATGCTGAGTGTTAAGATAAAACCTCAAAGGTATTTTTCTAGCCAGTTATCTACAAGCAGTTACGTAAAGACTGCACAGTACTGTGGCTTGCTGTAAAGGACCAGTCTTTTACTTGTACAATCTATAGCGTGTAAGTTCCTAGTTCTATATTCGTCACTAGCTGTCCCCCGCGGTTATAACCTCGTAATTCTCGTTCCCGTGTGGTTTTTGGAATACACATTATCATATGTCGTTTCTTAGGCTATGGACTACCTCTGTTCCAAATTCTATTTAGGCCAGAATTAATAGACGTCACTAAACTCCGAGACGCTCTCAAGTCTGCGGTCCTTGTCATTTTAAAGGAAAAAAAAAGGACAGCAATAAACTTGAGAGCGTCTCAAAATTGAGTGACGTCTATTAATACGGGCCTTAAATCAGTTCCGTAGTTTTGCCATGCATGAATTTTACTTTCGCTTTATAATATTATGGTATGGATTTCGATTTGAGAGAAGAACTGCCAAAAATACCCACGCCACTATCTTACGAGAATTATTCTTTATGTGAAAACAATAAAAGCAAAGTTTAGGAAAAAATGTCCAAGACATAAAGCCTGCTGCCAATGCAGTTAAGAGATGACAAATCTCAAATGACGATAATATGTATAATTGAAATAATAAGATATCTGTTTCAAAATTGAATTGCGAAATTCTACTCAAACAAACAAATCAAATCAATAAAAAGCTTGTAAAATAGTTTCAACATGTGCCATGTTTACGGTACTCTAGTCATTACCACAATTAATTGAATAAGCCTCAGGCCTACATAAACACTTGAATGTAGAGTCATGATGTAGTTAATTGTATTTGCAGTCAGACGCACTAATTAGCATATTGTCTGTTTGACCAGTGTTACTGCGTTATAATTAGCTAATGCACACGTCGTTGTCGCTTGAGCAAACGTAGGTATAGCAATCTGCACTAATTTTATAAGTAGAGATTTGACTAAACGGTAAAACCGATGAAAAGGCCATTTTTTAGCCAGCAAACAGTAGGCGATTATTTGACAAAGGCCGCCAACTATTCAGCCTCTTCTTTTGTATGTATTTCCCACAACACCTTATCTTCAAGCCCATCACGACGACTTGCAAATACTTAGTTAAATTCAGCATTATCGAAGTTGGTTAAAAAAAAAGTGTCGAAAGGAATAACCTCTATTGAAGTCACTCTAAAAAAATGCGACAAAACCACTGTAACCCAATAGGCAGACATCACACTCTTCTAGTGCCATATCCAAAATAAAAGCTCAACCAGGTAACACTATATCAGTCTTGTTAAACCGAAGCATTCCTTTTAAAGTAATCCTATACTAAGTGCGTGACGTCATCGATTCGTTGGCACAAGAGAGTGCCTCCCCCACCAGTATTGACGCAGCTGAGAGGTAAACGTAGTTAGTTTTTAGTTTTCTTTTAGCGAAAGTTTGAAAAGCACGGAACTTAAATAATGACAAATTAATTAATAAATATCCTGGAACAAGTCACACACGGCTATAGCTGTCAGGCATAAATGTTTGATAAAAATGCATTACTAGATTACTCAAATAAATCGTTGTCGTGTGTACCGAGCAATGCTCTTTTATTTTGCACCCTTTATGATGATGTTGTTAAAAACATTTTAAAATATTATGGTATACAATGAATGTTGTATTTTGGAGTCGTGTAAAAATTATTAAATCACAATACAAACATGCTACGCTACAATTCGAAACGCCTGGTCTACGATCAAAATGTTGTACCATGCAATGCTACGAAAAGCGTAGACAGGCGTAGCTTCTCGTAGGCACGCTACGATAAACCCCACTTTACTTTCATCATAATTTGTTTCCTACTGGCCAACGTACTGATGAAAATATACACCCTTGTGGCTTACAGGTCCTATATTTAACACCCTAAATAATAAAACTCGTATACATACATACAGGCCTGCCGGGTTGCGGAATAGTTCTTATAGTTACCGTGGCCCCGGAACATAAAGGGCAACCGAAGGAACAAGGGTGGGTTTTAGTCAGTAAAAGTCTGACACGTCCCCCGCCTCGCCCAGGGCGGGAGAAAACATTTAATTACATACATGAACCCTGAAAAGGTTACACTCCCTTTTAGGGTTCAGTAGCCAATCGGTACCCTATTACTCATACTCCTCTGACCGTCTGTCATCAGGCTGTATCTCATGAACCGTGATAGCTAAAAACTTACTAAACTAAGAAAAAAAAACTATCAAATACTAAAATAAATACTAAAAAAAGAATTAAACAAGGATTTCAGTTGGGTTCTGACACAACAGACGTGATTTTTTTGCCCTTTTTTGTTAATAATGGTGCAGAAACCTAACTGCGCAAGTCATTACACACATTTGGCCGATTTTTTTTAAATATTCTTTTTTTTTTTTTGAAACTCGCTTAATGACGAAACTAAACAGAAAAATCATTTCTTTTTTCTTCTCACACAAACACCGCCATTAATAATTACCGCCAGCATTGGGATTAATAATGCCCGTATTAACATCAAATTAATCCGAGCACTTCTGATAGGAACGAGCGAGCCCTTATTACTACATAACTATAGATATTATTATAATAATAGTGATGACTGATCGTGTGACTGAGTGGACTTACTATTTAATTATTTTATGGAATATTATAAGCTAACTAGCTTTTGCCCGCGACTTTAGAAAGAGACAAAAAGTTGCCTATGTCCTTTTCCATCCCTTCAACTATCTTTACTAAAAAATCACGTTAATTTCTCGCTCCGTTTTGTCGTGAAAGACGAACAAACAAACAGACGCACACATTTTCCAATTTATAATATTAGTATAGATATTTATACTTATCTATATAATATAAAAATGGCAAACTGCCTGCCTAATTGACTGACTGTTGATGTATGAACACACAGCCCAAACCGCTGGACCTGGAGACATGAAGCTTGGAGGGTGTGTCCTTTTTGAAGTGTGGGTAACCACCCAGAAAGGATTTTTGGAAATTCCAACTCTGACGGGTTGAATATGGGATGAATGTTTCGACATTCGCACGGGCGACGCCACGGGCAAACGCTTATTTATACTTTTTTTTTGGTGAGTGGGAAATCTTCAAATGACTGCTCCCGTCCTGGGTGCGGCGTGTCAGACTTTTACTGACTAAAACCCACTCATGTTCCTTCGGTTGCCCTTTATGTTCCAGGGTCAAGGTAACTATTATAAACATTCCGCAACCCCGGATTTATACTTTACTATGCAATTTCTCAGCCCCTATATTTATGACACATATAAAAGTTCTTCCGGGAATGGGCAAAAATATATGGAGCTTGGTCCAAATTTCCACCACGAATAAGAACTATGGCATATGACGTATCACTGCGTACTGAATTATTATAAGAAGACCGCAATCAAAAATATTGACTCAGTAAAAAGTTATGACCCATGAAAACTTGCAATTTAAAAACCTTTTTACGCTTCTTTATTTTTTTATATCTTTAAGACTACTCGATTGGTTTAGGTTAATGTTATGTCGTTGTTATTCATACGTTATTCTGGTTGATATAAACTAATGGCATTAAAAAAACAATACGGTGGCCGCGGTAGGTACATTGCTACGTCAAAAAAAAAACAAACTGATGAAATACTAATATTTACTTTTTAATACTAAATATTTATAGTACTAGGAAGAATGTAAACTATTGTGAAAAAAATATTTCACAATAGTTTTATTTATTCCTGTCTTACAGTGTGGGGTCTGTCGGCGTATACCGCATTGCTTTCTAAGTGAGGAAGGGACAGCTATCTTCATCTACGAGTCTACGCTAGCAGTCCCCGGTTCCGAAATGCAAGAATATTAAAAAATACTTTTAACTGCTTTTAAAAGCAATCCACACTTTCAGATCCTGCCCTATCCAATCCTAATTATCAGACGAATTCGTACAACGTATTGTGCAACAGCAACAGATCTTACATCGGAAAGTGTGTGAAGAATGGCTCCGATTTAGGATTTCCGGCAAATCGGATAGGATCAGAAGGTGTGGATCGTGTTAACTATAGCACGATGCGAACCGTTCCGTATTACATTTTTATATGGGTAGGTGCACTAACGTTATTATTGTGTACTTTGCAGTCGATTTGAGCGCATTACAGAACAGGGGCAATGCGTCATCATTGCTACCGTGTTATTACCGCTTAAAATGTGTCTATGTGCAAAAAAAATAAACGATTAAATATTTAAAAATTCTTATTTTTAAAACAGTCATAACTTTTTTTTGAGTGGATATATTTTTTTCGCTTAGTAGTCAAAATTGTATGGTATTTAGTCGACCCTAAGCCTACATAGCTCCCATTAGTGGTGGAAATTTGGACCACTTCTGCTCATTGTTTTCTTTATAATCTCCATATTTCTTCTGCTCCTTAGGGCTGATTTTTCAATCATCAGTTAAGTTCTATCTGAGGAATAAATATATGTCGGTTTGACATATTTTCAATACAAAAGCTGTCAAAACGTCAAACTTACTCTTCAGATAAAAGTTATCTGGCGATTGAAAAATCGGCCCTTAGACACGTATCACTAGGCTTAAAAAGCACACGCGCTTTCCTTTCAGCAAAACAAAAGCAAGTATTGAAACAACCATAAACAAAACTCAGAGTACGTGTAACGAGGATACGCTGACCGTGGGCAGGCTTCCGAACGATTTATTGCCGCGCCGATAACCTTGTACCCCGCCATATTAGGTTTTATTACACAACGCCATCCATTATTATCTATTATGAACTCTTGTTGCTAGGTCGGAATTCACCTGGTTGAAATAACAGCCTTGTTAAACATTTTGGTTAAGTATTTAGACCAATTATTAGATACTAGTTGTCAAAACAAACAATCATCAATAACTTCTACGCATCGCCGTCAACTGAACTACTAAACTAATTGTTAAGAAAACTTTGTAAAAAGCTGTTAATATTAATGGCTTAATTAATTAAAAATAAGTTCTTGTTTTTTTTAAACATGAAGTTAGGATACTTAAATACAGAAACTTAAGAAGGATATTGTACATAAAAAATGCATGTGACAGGACTTCTACAAATTAAACAATACCGATTTCCATTCCAAAAAACAGTGACATCAGACTTATTCCTGCCATTACCAGCCTTAATCGCGTCATCACAGTTTATCATACCTTGCATGGTAGGCAATGTATCATATCAGCTTTACGCGTTACATAAGGCTTGTTCCCACCACAGATAATTATGGCAGTGCTTTATCTAGACGGCTCAAATGCGCCGTGTGCCCCCGGCCTAATCACGCCGCCCGTAATTTATAACTACCACAGACTGAGTAACCAATGGAATGATCAAACGTGGATGATTACGTAACGTTGTCAGTGTAAAGATAAAACGATTAATACGATATTATAAGTGGAAAGTGGAAAACATTTGAACATACTGTTAAGTCAGCGTAACACTATAGTATGGAATTGATACAAGACACAATTCAAATGTGAAAAGTAATGCTTCAAGCAGACGAAAGAAAGCTAGTAACTCAACAATATAGGTAACTGTAATAAATTATGACTTTACTTTAATTTTATTAACTATTAAAGTAAAGTCATATTACGTCGACTTTAAGTAGTGTCATATTCCGTCATTCGAAAAGCGTTTACATATGTGTGACTTAAACAGACTGAGTTTCAATTTATTCACAGCCATACATTTCACTTACATAATGGACTAACTTAAAACAAAGGATAACATATTGATACCTTAATTCGCAAACCAGCCAACGAAAAAGACAAAAAATATATTACAGTTTTAAGTGCCTCCTGAAAATTTGCTCATAAGGAGTTAGCTGGTTTGTGAATTAAGGTATCGACATGTTAATTGCGAAAATCAGATGATTATTTTGATCGGTGGTAAATTAAATATAAGTTATTGCCTGTAACCGATTTCATTTCATTTCATTTGTCACCCGCGCTTTCACCTACGTGGTGTAAGGTTTCTGATTACTGCTCTGATCCCGTGGATCATAGCGAGATGTTAAGTAGCCTTTGTGTTAACCTGGTCTATAAGCTATATTATTGTAAAGTTGTATCAAAATCCGTTCAGTAGTTATGTATGAAAGAAATAAACATTTATAATATACAAGTAAGATAAGATATTTCACTCCATTTACGCTCAACTCTTTGTCACTTACCCTAAAAATGGAGATTCATCTTTTTTTACCTAAACTTTGATGTCGGTTTATCTACGGGAAATTTATCTTTCAGATATACCTTTTAACGAATGTATTTTGTGATAAAAAAGTCGTGATGTACCCTGGCCCTACATTTAAAAAATAATAAGGTAATTTGAGAACCTTGTCATGTTACTCTTTTGTTTTAAAAGTTACCACAAGACTGTATATCTTGTACAATTGACCAATGGGAGACCAACGACTGAGTATTAGTACTCTAAATTCTTATTGGATTGAACTGAAGTTTGAAAAGAAAGACAGTTAGTAATATAAATAATTATAATTTGTGTAAAACTTTTTAATTTTTCATGTTTTCTTTGACTAGCGACCAAAACTTGGAAAATCACGGCATTTCTCTATTTTAAAATGACATATTATACTATACTCACTCACTATAACTATTAACAAAAACTGCATCAAAATCTGTTGCGTAATTTCAAAGATCTGAGCATATTTAGGGACAGACAGACAGTGGAAAGTGACTCTGTTTTATATTATGTAGTGAAGTAACTTGTTCCAGTAACTTTGTATGCATCCGCGATAACCGAACTTCGAAGTCCTCCTTGGATTCAAAGACAACCTTTTGCATAAATAGGCTGTCAAGTCTTCCTTGTCATTCTATTTCAGTCGTTAGCCTTTATTCGGGTAAACGAGAGCCTTAACTCGAATTCGGGCACCCGATGTATTAATTATATTGCTTCTTCGGATCTCAACACGAGTGACGAAGTACTGATTGACAATTCAAAAAACAAAAGCTGTACTACTCTGTTCACTTACAATCTTGTCAAAATAAGCTAACGACCAAATATAATTATTTTACGCCTCTATTCGAATCTTAAAACTTAAATTATCCAAATAGGTTTTATTACGGCAATATCAGCCAGTACCTAAATAGCACATATCTGAGGAACTTTGAACATGGTTAGTGCAGCACTCTGTTACTAGGCCAATGAGACGTTAGGGGCTGGCCGGAGGATTTATTGGCATGTTCATGACCCGACCAGCGCCCTCACACTAAACACTACAGAACATTATTTATATATTACTGTAACGTTTCTAGCGGAGCTTTGAAATTAGCGGGTTATTCTGTATTTTATGGTAATAAAAATAATGTTTTAAGTCGTCTTTTGTGTAATAGTGAATAATACAAGTAATAGCTGCTTTACATTAGGTTAGACCGTCAGTTTTTTCGTTGACTGGCTGTCAGGTGCTGCTGTTTACACTTGAAGCTGCCGCTGTGATTTATACTTAAAATTACTTCCGATCCGACACAAATCGTGGCTGAACTTCCAATAAAAGTGTCATCTCCGATAGTTTTATCGGGTTTTATATGAACAGCGCTATTCAAACACATAATTGCTAATTGGTATCAGACACGTTTATCGACGTCGTGTCGGCAAAAAAAAAGTCACACAAACGGTGTTTATGGCACAGCGATTATCAGAGAACTTTGTTACTAACAGTTCTATAGTTGAGTCTGTCGCAGATCGCTATTGTAACGGCTCAACAGTCGACACACACTATATCGCCGACAGGCGCCGCACGCCTCCACTATCCTGCTGTGTTTGATGCCTATGCAGGGCTGCCTCTTGCCATAACTCTTGCTTTATTGCTCTCATTGTTATTGCAATTATAGTGTTTATCTCTCTTAATGTTGGGAGAGCCACATAATTATATAGCGTACTTAAGCCTTTTAGTTGGCTATATTGTGAGTGTTTGTGAGTAAAGTTTGAAAGTGCTACTGTTGAGCCTGTCACTGAACCGATGGCTTCACGGCTCGACTGTTCGACACACACTATATCGTTGACAGGCGCCGCACGCCGCCACTATTCTGCTGTGTTTGATGCCTGTGCAGGGCTGCCTCATTGCTCTCATTGTTATTGCAACTATAGTGTTTATCTCTCTTAATTTTGTGAAAAGTACGTAGTTGTGGCATACGTCAGCCTTTTAGTTGGCTACATTGTGAGTTGTAAGTAAAGTTTGAAAGTGCTACAGTTGAGCCTGTCGCTAAACAGATCGCTATTGTAACGGCTCAACTCGACACACACTATATCGCCGACAGATGCCGCACGCCTCCACTATCCTGCTGTGTTTGATGCCGCTTTGCAGGGCTGCCTACTCTTGCTTTATTGCTCTCATTGTTATTGCAATCATAGTGTGTATCTCTCTTATTTTTGAGAGAAGCACGTAATTGACTTTATGTAGGTCATATTGTAAATTAATCATTTAAGACTTCAATTGCGTTAGGTTATAATTTTTGTGGGATATTGTTAGTAACTATAGCATACCAGTTGTAATAACACTTTTACACGTCAACATATTTTTTTGCTTATTTTTACGATTGGGTTGGTGATTTCTAGCTGACTACTTCGAGTAGAAACATCTAAAACAGGCGCAGAATTCAGTCTCTTTTCAACTCCATGCTATTAATGACTTTCAGTGGACCTGTCTAAACTTGAAAAGCATTTGTCAGTAATCGTTTAACTCAATTAAAATTAAATGAATAACGTTTAAATTGTTACTAAGGGCAGCCCTGCCCAGCTTTCAACCATGCTTTGATCAACGCGCGGAAGGCGGCCCGACAGCAAACCGCTCGCAGAATGTCCACCAACACCAACTAGTGTGTCACACTTGCTCCGTTATTAAGTAACTCCAGTACACACTGATGAATATGGAGATAGTAAACTATGTGATTAGCTGAAGTGATCTATTAAAAAAAAACTGTACGTCCAAATCTGAAAATAAATACGAAAATGGTAAACTGACTGACTTACAACTCAAAGGGCTGGTATCAAATAATGTTTATTAGCACCTCAAAAATGAACAAAAATGACAGGTTAACATAAAATAGACCTAAAAGAAGTTACATATTTACATGTATGTTCTTTGTGAAGTATCGACTAAGAAATATTTTTTGGGAATTAAAATCCTAAAGGGGTAAAATAAGCCATGTTCAATGATCATACAAACAGAATAAAGAGAATATGAAACCTCCAAATACTCTCTAGTCAAAATTTCAGCTCAAAATCACTTTTTTTTTTAAGTCTCCAGCTTTGGCATTTGGTCGGTTGTCATATCATTGACCAACTTAATAATGTGCGTCAAGTTCTCAACTACAACACCTAACCGTGCCCATATGTATGATACACCCTGTATAATTTCGTGTACAGCTAATATTTGAATGCACTACGCAACTTTATCTTAGTTTAGAACTTGGTACCCCAACTTAACTGCAGGTGCAACTTTGATCATAAATGATCGAACGAAGCGAACTGGGGACATAGTTTGTCTTCCCATAATTAGTAAATGAAACTTCCCTACTAGATCAAATAGATATTCTAAACAACAAAACAAAATAGATGTATGCACCGTGCAACGGCCACTGCAGAACTGATTAAGTTTGGAACAAGCTTGAAATGTTTGAATATCGAACGGTCACCGAGCATAGACGAAGTTGACCGAGTGAGAAACTTTCAACAACTTGTGATGTTCGGGTTTTAGAGTGGGACAAACTTCAACTATGAGAGGGTTCGATTCAAAGTGTGTCTTGCTCAAGCTTTGGGTATAAGCCGTTGCTTAATTGAATACTACATGAATACGCTACCAAGTCCTATTAGAAAGCGCTAACCACAAGTTTGTATTGGTGATTTCCCAATGGAAAATTGAGAAATCCTGAAGTCTGAATAATAATAATGTTGGGTGACTTTACTTTGTCTTAAGTAGCTTTCTAAATAATTACAGTTTTAAACACGATTGATAATTTATTATTTAACCTCCTGTTAGCATCTATTCCCAGGTATGGTTTTTCACTTCAATTTAATCTATACTAATATTATCAAGCTTCGCCTGCCGGGGTTGCGGAATGTGTATAATAGTTACCGTGACCCTGGAACATAAAAGGCAATCGAAGGAACATGAGTGGGTTTTAGTCAGTAAGAGTCTGACACGCCCTCCCGCCGCACCCAGGACGGGAGCAGTCATTGGATGATTTCCCACTCACCAAAAAAAATATATATATTATCAAGCTTGAGGGTTTGTTGTTGCTGGTTCGAATTGAAAAAATATTTTTGTGTTTGATAGCACATTTATCGAGGAAGGTTATAGGCTATACAATATCACGCTTTGTCCTACGGAAGCGGAGTAGGTAACCAAAGGTAGAAGTGAAACCGTAGGAGATAGCTAGTAATTAAACAAACAGACTAACTCTAATCTTTAACAGCGCCGCTCAACTGTATTTCAGAACACGCCTATTGAAGACAAAAGAGCACTTTGATGTCTTCTCATTCATCAATACCTTTCTCTTCAAGATATCATCTTCCACCCTTTCTTTGTTATAAAGTGATTTATGTTGTTTACCGCTGCTGAAAAGCCACGTCATCACCTTTATACTGCAAAAGCTAAAATAAATATGGCTGCCGCAAACATGTGTAATTTAAGGGCGGTAATAAAGTCGCAAGCCCAAGTAGGCTAAGTTCCACGGATAGGTTATTAAAATGGCTAAAATGACGAATTATATGTAAATATAGCTTTTGCCCGCGACTTCGTCCGCGTGGAATAATAGTTCCCGTTTCCGGGGGATTTTCGGGATGAAAACTATCCTATGTCCTTTCTCGGGTCAAAGACTATGTCTGTACCAAATTTCATTCAAAATTGGTTTAGTAGTTTAGGCGTGAAGAAGAGACAGACAGACAGACTGACTGGCAGAGTTACTTTCGCATTTATAATATTAGTACGGATTAACTATGGAACTATCTTGAGCGTACACAAAAAGATTATTGGGGTTGTATAAGCGTGAAAGAGCTACATTGACCATGGTAAAAGCATCCAAAACATATCCAATGGCCTTTTTTATTTTTGATGGATAGGAAATCATCAAATGACTTCTCCCGCCCCTGAAGAGGGAAGGAGGGTCAGACTTTTACTAACTAAAATCCAATAATGTCCCTTCGGTTACCCTTATATATTCCGGGGCCGCGGTAACTATTAGAAGCATCGACACGCCGTCGACACGGGTCTGGTCCTAGTCGGGTGGCGAGCTACCTACCGCTCGCCTTCCGCAGGCCCACGCCTCCAGTGGCCATCATCTTGTGACTCTCGACAACTAAGCCTGCCTGCTGGGCGTGAAGCTGCGCTTTCGTCTCCAGCGTGTCTTCCGGCGACGGCTTCCTATTCAGTCTGGCCCCGAAGCATGGCCTGAACCAGCGCCGATCGCCTCTGCAACGACACGGTGGTGGTACGCCCAAGCGGGGCCTACCTCCACCGTATGCTACACCGTGTCACGCAGGCGTCACTTGCGCCCGAATCCGACATAGGAACCTCCCGAAATGTCCGTGTGCGGTGAGGAGGATCATCATCTCCCTAGCCTTTTCCCAACTATGTTTGGGTCGGCTTACAGCCGAACCGGATTCAGCTGGATACCAGTGTTTTACGTGAAGCGTCTGCCTATCTGACCTCCACAACCCAGTAACTGGGCGACGATACCCTTTGGTTCGACTGGTCAGACTTTCTGGTTTCTGAATACCCCTAGCGTCAAAGTTCTACGAATGACAACCGGGGCTTAACATGCTTTCCGAGGCACGGGATGTCAGTGATGTCCAAGATAAACTATAGAAACTACATATGAATTGAAAAAGTCACATTGGTACTTGCCCGGATTCGAACCCGGAACCTCTTACACGCGCCTTTATGACGACCCAGATGTGTTATTCTGATGTGTAAGCTACGAATATCTTGCAAAGCCATCGGCCAATATTCTTTATTGTACACCAATAGGACAAAAACAGTAAAGGACAATACAAACAAATATGCAAGAGTACAATAGGCGGCCTTTTTTCGCTAAAAAGCAGTTTCTATTACATACTATCATTTATATTGCTTGCTGCGGAGTAATTTTAAAACTGTGAATATCTTCAAAGGTATTTTTTGAAATTATAAATGACTTCCGCACAATGAAAATTACGCTAGGGGCATTTTGCGTTTTAGTAATTTTATATTATCTCCGAAACAATATGACCAATTGACATACTGTAAATGGCAAATCTTATCTGTATGATGTCCTTGTGATACTGAAATAATTTATTGTCATAAGAATTAATATTTTGTTGCTCAAATAATCAACCAAACGTAAGTATGCCGAAAAATCATTTTTTTAATGCAATAAAAGAAGTATAAAAGATAAAATATAAAAGATAGAGATATGGTATCGCGGACTTTTTTGTAGAAATAGTTAAGACAAACCAAGTTGCCATACATTGTTTTTAATTTTAAGCAACTGTTTAGGCAGCGCACGCAAATAATTCTGTTTTATGAGGTAATTTTTTCCGACTTGCTAGACAAAAGTTGCGATAGCTCGGTTAATATACATGTTATAAAAATAATTTATAGCCTATAGCACTCAGGAATAATGTAGCTTTCTGACAGTGAAAAAATTTTTGGAATTGGTCTATTAGTTCCAGAGATTACCCCAAACATACAAACTTACAAACTTACAAACATACAAACTTACAAACTTACAAATTTTACCTCTTTATAATATTAGTATAGATTAGTATAGATTATTTACGAATGCGAAACAAAAAAAAAATTGCTGAAAATTCAGGGCAAAGTTAGGTAAAATTATAATATATATAATAATAATAATAATAAATTTCTAAATTTTATATTTTTAAATGTTTTTTTTATAAATTAATATTTAAAAATGTATTTTTTATGTTACAGAAATGAATAAAGAGAATAATAATAATAAGCCTTTTTATTTCTTGTTTTACAATAGTTAGTATTAATGTTACAGGAAACACTGTTTATAATTCTATGTACTAGTAAGGTATCCTAAGTAATGTTAGTAATATATGTTTATATTAGGTTAGTAGTATATGTTTTTTTTTCTTATTTATAAATCTACAAGAACCCCGGTTTGGGTAAAGGCCTCCTCCAAAGATGCCCATTTTTGTCGGTCTTGTGCTATGGTGTGCCAGTTTGTGCCCGTTGATCTTTTCAGATCATCTTCCCAGCGGTCTAAAGGTCTCCCCTTCTTTCTCTTGCCTGGTGGTCCTAACCAGTTAGTAACCCGTGAAGTCCACCTTCTGTCACTCATTCTCGCTACATGTCCAGCCCACTGCCATTTTTGTTTTCGAGCATAAATCAAGGCGTCTGTAACTTTAGTGACATCTCTTATCTTTGAATGTCTTATTTTGTCCATTTTCTTTACATTTAACATGCTTCGCTCTAAACCTCTTTGTCATGTGTTGATTTTATTCATGGCTTGTGTGGAGAATTTCCAGGTCTGGCTTCCATAAGTTAGGCTCGGTATTAGACACGAGTTCATAACTTTAGCTTTGAGAGTTATTGGTAGATTGCTTTTAAATATTTCTTTTAGGCTCCAATATTTATTCCAAGTTTGTTGGGTCCTTCTTTCTATTTCTTTAATGTTGCTGTCTTTTTCAAAACTTAATCTTTTTCCGAGGTATATATAGCTGTCCACGTATTCTAAAGGGTTACCGTTGATAGTTATAGGACTGGTTCGTGTATTAGTCATTATTTTAGTCTTCGTTAAATTCATTTCCAATCCAGCTGTCGCACTCTCTCGTTGTAGAGATTCTATCATGGTTTGCGTTTCGTTAGCTGTCTCTGCTAGGAGTATCAGGTCATCAGCGAACCCTAGGTAAAATTATCCAAAAATAAATAGCTGTCTAGGCCTTAAACTACAAAAGACCACAGAACTTATTTGAGGCGTTTCGAGTTGTATGTAGGCTACGAAAAAAATTTTGGCTGTCATAATGTGTCTCCTTGTGTATATCGCTCTCCATATATCATCATATTGTTCACTAGCGACCTGCCCCAGCTTCGCCAGGGTGTTACAGAGAAAATTCTATCTTTTATCTGCTATAATATGCGTTTACTATACAAAACAATCCTCTAGAATCACTCTATCTATAAAAAAACCGCATCTAAATCCATTTTAAAGATGTACAGGGACATCGCAAGCAGTGGTGTATGAGGATGGGAGCATGTAAGCGTAATGTAGAGAAGCCTACTACAACTAACTTTTAGCCCTGCTCTTCATTAAAGGAAAAGTATTTCGCAAATATGTATTGTATCTAGGTTTTAGATCTTTTTATGAAATGTTTTGATCTATTTTTAAAATTTGATTATATTATTATTTTATGAAATGGGTTGGTTTCATGAAATGAATGCCGCCGATTAGAAATATAAAAAAACTAAGTTGGCGTTAAACTACTTTTATTCTCTTATAAACAAAATGTTGTCTGAAACAAAAATAATAAAAGTGCTAGTTTAACCCAGCAGGCGTACGTGCTTCAAAGCACAACACTTTCAGTTAGTATTCCTTTATAATAAACACGTTTCAGGGTTTATTTGCTTCGTTTCTTTTTATACGAAGTTTTTTTATGCTGACCATTTTTAGGGTTCCGTACCCGAAGGGTAAAACGGGACCCTAAAACTAAACCTCCGCTGTCTGTCTGTCTATCTGTCTGTCCGTCTGTCTCCAGGCTGTATCTCATAAACTGTGATAGTTAGAAAGCTGAAATTTTGTATTTCCGTTGTCGCTATTACAACAAATACAAAAAATTAACAGGAATAAAATATTAAGGGGGGTACCCCATACATTAAACGTGTTTTTTCGTATATTTTTGCTTAATATTAAAAACGGTAACAGGTAGACGCATCAAATTTTCACAGAATATTTATATGTATATTTCATTTCAAAATAAATAATTAAATAACAATAAAGTAAATATTAAAGGAGGGCTCCCATACAACAAACGTAAGTTTTAAGCAATTTTTACTCGATCTTAATAAACAGGTAGAAACCCCAGACGCAAAAGGGATGATACAAGTTTAACTCGGTTTAACCGCTATATGTGAGTGTCTGTTTTTTGTCTGTCTGTGTGTCTGTAGCATCGTAGTTCTTGAACGGATAAACCAATTATCATGCGGAAAGTAGGTTATCTAGCGATGATTCTTGGAAAAGATTCATCAAAATCGGTCTCGCCGTTTCGAAGTTTTTAACTCTTTTGTAGTCGCGATATTAATAACTTCGAAGTGCGTTGATATGTCAGTCTAATCAGTTTTATAATAAGACGTATGATTCGTAAAAAGAAAATATATTACTGATACATAAAACTTTTCTTGTGACAAAAATTTGTTTAAACTACAACAGAAGACACACTTAAATAAAAATCAGCTTTTAAACCAGCTTAAAAACTTCGTAATAATGTAAAACGTCAGTATTGCTGCTTCTAAACAGAACCTACGTCAATAAATTAAATTTCGCCTTTAACATTCTCACCAGCAAAAAATAAGTTTCAAGAATATTTCAAGAGATCCACAATCACAATCTTGTTTTATTTGTTACAAAACAAAAAACCGGTCAAGAGCGTGTCGGGCCACGCTGAATGTAGGGTTCCGTAGTTTCCCGTCCGTCACAATAAGTGTACCTACTACCTACTTATAAGTTTAAAAAAAGGCTTTATGTTACGTTGACATACTAAGTACGCAGAAATTATTTTGTACAACCTTTTTGTCTTTTTTGTACAAAAACTGTTCTTTCTATCAAGTTCGAAATAATTTTCCTAGAAAGTCCTTATAAAGTTCTACTTTCCAGATTTTTTTCATATTTTTCAAACCTACGGGTCAAAAGTTAGAGGGGGGGACGCTTTGATTTTTCCTTTTGGAGCGATTATTTCCGAAATTATTGACAATATCAAAAATGATTTTAGTAAACCCCTATTCATTTTTAAATACCTATCCAACAATATATCACACGTCAGGATTGAAACTAAAAAAAAAACCACTTCCCTATTTACATATAGGAGGGCTACCCTAATAAAACGTTTTTTTCCAATTTTTATTTTACCACTTTGTCGGCGTGGTTGATATACATATTGTTACCAAATTTCAGCTTTCTAGTGCTAACGGTCACAGAGATTAAGCGAGGACGGACGGACAGACAGACAGACATGGCGAAACTATAAGGGTTCCTAGTTGACTACGGAACCCTAAAAAGTTTTGTCTACTCCACGAGCCCTGTTCTCTCAGTAACCTCAGAATAATGATAGTATGATTTATTTTATACGATGACTGGATATTTTTCCTGTGCCCGTTACTTTGTTATTTGTGAAGGTGGGTCTTTGATCTGGGCAGCGATGCTCAAACTGGGAGCCTAAACTGATTTACCGAGTTATCTTTTACGAGCCGAAGTCAACAATAAATTGAATTCGGTTTTTAAAGTTCGGACGGGGGTGAAGCGGTTATATAGTATCCATAAAAGTAAATGAGAGGTCTGATCGTGATCTGATCCGTTAGACCCGTGGTTGCAGTTCTGGATTCAATTACAGATTTGAGCATTAAGTGGTATTGTTATACATAGTTGCCCTTACTAATAATCACTGTTTAAAGTTATGCAATGAATAAAGCCTGTGTCATGCATGCCCATACATTTTTTGACGTATAAACCTGTCATAACTTTATGCAGCGATTATTAGTAAGGCGCAGTATGTGTAATAAGCTGGTCGTGTAATAATTGTGTTTTGTACTTTCTTTTTGTATATTATTAAAATACAGCTTCCTTCAAGATTGGGAAGATGTAGCGCAAAATCTCTAAAGATACAAGGACTGGAGGGAGGCCTTTGCCCAGCAGTGAAACTGTACGGGCTAGTTAATCATAATAAATAATAAACTTAAAAAAAACGGAGCCCTACACTAGGATTTTCTTATGTTCCGTAGAAACAAATATAATATACAAGAAAAATTTTACAGTTCATATAATACACTTGTAGCCCTTATAATAATATGTCGCGTCAGGGAATCGATCACACAGCACATAGCACGTCAATCGACCGTGATATCGCAACCTATATACCCTATACACTTTAATTTTTGTTTAAATAGTGTTAGTTCTAATAATGAAATTGTAGGCCTTTAAAAGAAGGAATCTCACCAAAACGAACTGGTATATAAATAATTTTAGTAATATTCTGTAACCACCCTTCCAATGTTTCAATAATAGTGCAGCGAAGTGAAAAAAACAAGGGTTGAACCCTCAAAAAAGGTTTGAAATCACTGGATAATAGATCAGTGATAAATAACAGTGTAGTGACCACGACCCTTTTATGGCAAATAAACTGAATGGTTTACCGTTACATATTTTATCCTTTCATCTTTTAGAATTCTGAGCAGTCGCACTATTCAAATCATCGTTTAAGCTTATGGTTGAAGATTTGAGATATGACGGATCTGGGTCTTTTTTATGGTTTTTTTTTGGGGGAGTGGGAAATCATCAAGTTCCCGTCCTGGGTGCGGCGGGAGGGCGTGTCAGACTTTTACTGACTAAAACCCTCTCATGTTCATTGCGTTGCTATTTATGTTCCGGGGTCACGGTAACATATACGAATACATTCCGCAACCCCGGATTTTGGATTAACTACTTTTACTTTTACAATTATAAATTAGACACAATTCTTTTTTCTAATAGTTGGAAGCGCTGGCTCACACATTTTTTTTAATTTTTTGAGGAAGGTAATTTATTTGTAAATGTGTTACACTAAATGTTCGTGAACTTGATTAGCTTCCATTTCCTAATTAATTTTAATTTTTATTATGTTTATATACTCTTTTGACGGAAATGGTTTTGACATTATATACATTCTTCTCTTCACATTTAACAATGTACAATTAATAATATTGTAACAACATTATTTTAAAAGAGTAAGTATGGAGTTTCTTGCCCATTCTTCTCCATACGTAACAACATTTCCGAATGGGCGGTAGATTCACTTTTGTTTATAAGTATGACGTTTCAAAGTGCCTTTTTTGGCCTAATGGAAATAAATGATTTGACTTTGACTTTTGACTTTGGATGGCTGATATTTTGTTTGAGAATGGGATTAAAGGCCACCGTAAGTATATATCAATCTATACTAATATTAGAAAGCCGGAAAGTTTATTTGTTAGGTAAAACGCGCTAATCACAGAAACTACTCTAAATTGTCCGAACTGAAGAAAAACTTTTTGTATCAGGTATCCCATTTATCGATGAAGATTATAGGCTATATAACATCACGCCACGACCTACCTAAAACGGAGATGTAACCGCAGGGAACAGATAGTAATGTTTCTTGGTAAGAAGAAAAAGCAAATCAATTCTGTCGACTTTTTTCCAATAGTTATCAAGTTGTATGTAAATAAATATTTGAAAAAAATATTACATTTACAGTGCCAGTGTTAATTCTTTTTTAAATTACAGTATAAAATAATAAAATTGGAGCGACTGCCTCACTTCCACAACCCAATTACTGAGCAATACTGATATCGTAGGGTTTTATTTTTCCGGAGGCGCGGTCGTTCATCTCTCCAGCACTACTAGATAAGTGGCATCGTAAAATAGATGGTAGAATATACTAGATTGTTAAATGTATGAAATTAACGTAATCCCATTACCCAACATTGTCAACTATTTCAACCTTTTTACGACCAACCCACAGCCGGCTGTTGGGCTGCTATTGTCTTTCTATTGTGTCTCAAATCACGTGTGTTCGAAGGATTACGCATAAACGTTGTTTGAAGAGAAACGGCCATGAAGCAGCAAACCAGTGGAGTGCGTATAGGCATGTTTTTGTTCTAAATCAAAGTCACCAGATAACGAAGGGGTGGAGCTAAGCTTCGCCTGCTGTGATTGGTCGATGAATTTGACAACTGATTTTTTAGGGATTGCAAAAGGGTGATTAAAAAAATATCGATATCGATAATTATTCAAATTATTAGTTGTATAAGACCCGATTTTGTAATAAAACAGGGTTTTATAAAAATAAGGTTATACTAAAAAAGGTTTCGCAATCAAGCAGTAGCTTAAATCAATTAATAAAAAAATAATACACTTGATTATAAAACGGAATAGTTAAATAAAAAACGAAAAGATTTATTACCAAAAAACTTATTTTAAGGTTTTTCATTGTTTTTTCTTTTCGTTTCGTGTTATGTTTTACCGACTTCGGAAAATGGATGTTATATGTATACGCTAACATTATTATAATAATAGAATTATAAGTATTTTATTCATTATTATACTTATGTATATAATTACTAGCTTATGCTTGCGGCCTCGATCGCTTAGAAGAATTGTTTAAGGTCTAATTTACAAAAAAGGGTATGCACGTAAAGGTATCTACGTATTATGTTAAAAAATACGCTTTTCATAGATATTCTATATCTTCACTAATATACACTAATATTATAAAGAGGAAAACTTTGTTTGTTTGTTTGTTTGTTTGATTGTAATGAATAGGCTCAAAATCTACTGGACCGATTTTAAAAATTATTTCACGATTCGAAAGCTACATTGTCAACGAGTAACATAGGCGATATAATATCACGCTATGTCCCATGGGAGCGAAGCAGTAACCAAAAACTTAATGTAACGTGGGTGAAACCGCGAGGAACAGCTAGTACATAATAAAATCATCTTTGCGAAAATAAATAAAGTTACCTATACTGGTTAGCGGAACGCCCTCTGTTAATTTACATACTGTTAAATCATACGAAACGATAGTATACAGGGTGGAAAGTTTTAATGGACCCTGAAAGAAAACTACTTTAAATCTTTGAGATAGATTATTTTACTTAAAGGAAACATTCATTTATTTTATAAAAGGACTAAATCTTTCTAAGAAACATGGTAAATTAAATTAGAGGAAAACCATGAAATTTCAACATTTCAAATCAAAGGACGACTTTAACTTTCGAAATTTTCGTTCAATTAAAATAAATTTCTTAAGATTTATGGTTTTCCTTTTATTTAAGTAACCATGTTTGTTAGAGAGATTAAGTCCTTATGAAATGCCCTAACGTTTGACACCATTAAAATAGAGAGTGTAACTTTTTTGGATTTTAACCGGTTCGATTCCCGGGAGTGGGAAGCGGATTTTCGAAAATCTTTGAATGTTTTATTTGTTGTAAAAAATAAAAGAATGTTTCCTTTAGGTAAAATAATCTATCTTAATGATTTAAGGTAGTTTTCTTCCAGGGCCCATTGAAACTTTTCACCCTGTATATAAAACAAATCTTACCAAAACAGGCAAAAATAGGGTCGGCGTTGCCGAACTAAACAAACGGCGTCGGTTCTACAAATAACAAATGACGCTATAATATTTTGGAAGCCAGTTTTCCCTGTTAGTGGCATTAACCCATTTCTCTTTAACTTCCGGAATATTTGGAAATCTAAAATGAAAACATTAAAACGAAACATTATTTTTATTTTACCATAAAAAATTATCGATAAAATAATTTATCTACTGTGTTTTGTGAAATCACATCACTTCAGAACACAGTACGAAGTACTTACGAATAGAAAGGGATAGACTTATCTAATATTCTAGTGATAGTAAAGGACTTTTTCAAAAGACATCAACGCGGTATGACTTTTTTCGAAACCAACCAGTTTAGCTTGAGCTCTCAAATTACCAAAAATGTAGATAAATATAAACATATTTTACTTACCGATGAAAACTTATGCCATCTTTATTATAACTAGATGTTTTAGAACATTTTCCGCACCATTTTATTGCACATGTACTCATTTTTGCTTTGGTTTTATACGATAAATGTATTTTTAGGTACCGAAATTAGGAAGTGTGCACGGATCCAACAACTGGTCAGTACTAAAAATTGCACTCATACCTGCGTCTCTTATAAGTGATATTCCATTTAAGTGTCGTGAGCCCGAATCACCCGTATGAGCGGTCAAGTGGTTGGAAACGGCTAATATTTGTCTAGGGGTACCTACCTACAGCTTCAATTACTATACTACGTGAACAGGATATACCTAAGATACTATCAGTATTACAAATGTTTTCGTGTGAAATGACCATTTCCGTGCTAACTGTATTTTTACCACAAATACAGTTTAACCTATATCTAATGTTTTAAAGTCATCGTGGTGAATTTTCATATTTTGAATGAATAGTGATTGAGAATGAGACTGAATGAAAACTCATATACATATACGTAAGTGAACGTAAATGTGTTAAACATAAAACACAGATTCGAACGATTTGATTTATGTACTGGGTAAATGGCATTGTAAAATGAATAGATTACAAATGTATAGGATTGACACAAGCTTACGCTAACGCTAACTAATACTAGAACTTAAGAAAAAATATTGGTTCTTTTTACAGTTTCGTATCTCGCGACCCTGGGGTCCCGGAACTTTGGAAGGCGTACGAGGGGCCGAAGCAAACTCACAGAGACCCCTTGAGCATAACTTTATGAGACATGAGACACCAACCGACGATTATCCATAGGGATAATGGTGCTTAGGTGCAGCTGCATAGTGCATATAGATGCACTATGCAGGTGCACCTAAGGACAACCCCCGGTTAGTGTGGGACTATTGCAGAGCATGGTAACAAACAAAAATTTAAAATTAAACTATGGGTTTGGGTTTTTAGGTGGACTAGGTACTTGAGACTATGGAAGGACTATAGCCCCTGCCAGACCAATGTTTGAAAGCACGGATAAGTAGGCAGGGGGTGACTCAGTACAGTTACAGTTTATATGATTAGATAGTAAAAAATATTAATAAAATAAGAACCATTAATTTTTATATAAACTATAATCTGTTCATCGATTTCCGAAACTCACTCCACAAAATTAAGAAGATAGAGCAGAGTAACTTCGAAACATAAAACATGCAACTGCTAGGGGTTTTTTTATTTGGCAACTGAGCCGGTTTTGACTACTCCACCAATGTCATATAGAGTTAATGTTACATCATCAAAAATATTAGTATTATTATACCACAAAAAGTCTATAATATCAGAAATACAAAAGATAGACAACATTTTTCAATCCATCACACAACGAACTGAACATACAAATGCTCTTAAAACTCAATGTGAGCCGACACATTTAAAATGATATCTGATATCACACACACATGCAGACTGTGACCTAGTTCTTATGTGTGTTCTAGTACAGTTGTATACAACGATAACTCTATCATAGAAACGTAGAAATTACTAGCCGTTCCCTGTGGTTTCACCCGCGTTTTTTGGTTACTGCTTTGATCCCGTAAGTTGTGATGTAACATAGCCTTACCTTCGTCAATAAATGTGTTATCCAACAAAAAGAGTTTTTTAATTCGGACTAGTAGTTCCAGAGATCAGTGTGATTAACTAGTCAAATATATAAGGTAAAATAGGGGATGGGAGTTTGACATACACGGTGGTAAAACAGCAGGCGAAACCTAGTATTGCGTTTAGAGAAAGAGAGATAGACAGACAGAACTACTTTAGCATTAAAATATTAATAGTATGGATTACACCTTCGTTCACTAAACCGACGTTCACGATCCACGCAAACGTAATCGCAAATAAAAATAAAGCTAAAAAGCGTCAAACAGTAACGCGTTAACAAAAAACTGGTTGAAAAAAACCCAGTTCAAATACTAACACCGTTCTCTTTAACAGTACCCGTATAAAATCATTTGGGAGCACTCTGATTTAATTACTCTCGACTGTTGGCTGAGTTCATAAAATTGTTGAAGTTCTGTTGTTAGCTTGTAAAATAACACATTAGCCGATTACAAGTAAGCTCGTTAATTAAGCTGAGGATTTGACGAGGTTTTTACTATCATCATAAACATCTACTTTGGATAATCTTTCATCTGTTCAAGACGTGGGGGATATATGTGGCTGGATAGAGAGTTTTGTTTTTTTTTATTTTATTGTTAAGTTGGCACTTGATGGAAAGTCTATCGGTTTAGATAATTAAGTAATCGTAAACATCAATCCATACTAATATTATAAATGGGAAAGTGTGTCTGTCTGTCTGTCTGTTTGTCTTTCTTTCACGGCAAAACGGAGCGATGAATTGACGTGATTTTTTAAGTGGAGATAGTTGAAGGGATGGAGAGTAACATAGGCTACTTTTTGTCGCTTTCTAACGCTAGCGAAGCCGCGGGCAAAAGCTAGTTTTGAAATAAAAGTCATGTCAAAATTGTTTACTTATAATAGTGAAGAACAAGACAATAACGTAGTCACGCAGTGTTTTTTTTTTCTTTATTATTGTTTTAATTTTTGTTTAACATGTGGTTTTCTGCACTGTGTGTGTCTGTGTGCCAAATAAATATTTTTCTTTCTTTCTTTCTAACATTCAATAGGCAAAGTAGATAAATAAACAAAGCCGTCAGACTTATGTCGTTAAAGTTTTCTCAAAAACCGATAGATAGTTTCTCACTGTACGTAATACACACATATCTTACACGTATAGTTCACTATACACAAATAGAGTATACACAAATAAAGTATAAGGAAATATACTTAAGAAATAATTTCCAAAATACCATTACAGTTCGTCATTTGTTTCTCTATCAGGAAAGAATTCACGCCTCAACTGGTCCCAGAACTGCATCCTCTTCTCTTCAGGTATTCTCATCATCTTCAATTGTTGGCCCATGTTTAGACTTCTCAAACTCTTGTTAGGAGACAGAGGTAACCATTGTAAACCTTCTAGAATATCGTCTGATGCATGTGGGGTTGGGTTCCTGAAAACAGCAAGAACATACAAATAATTAACTAAATTGGGTATATAACTGCATCAAACGATAGCATTTCAATTCATGCAAAGAACTTGATGAATTAGTGCTAAATCTTTCCCCATTCATTCACGTTTATGATGATTTTTCTAACAACATCAGAAAAACAAATCTTAGACAAAAGGCTGAATATTAAGTAGGCCTCAATATGCATTAAGTGAAATACAACACCCACACTCTAATAACATTGGTAAAGATTCAATTTAAGTGGGCAAAACACAACTCGAAACAAACAAATAAGCTCCTTTGTAAAGTTGTTCAAACAAAATTATAATTTGAAAATACCAAATGGAAATACCGCACAAAGTACCCCAACACCCAGGTAACGTTTAACTTCACAATCTTTTAATACCATCAAAGCAAGCTTACCGTAAACTGACAAAACAATTAGAAAATAACTCCGCATTAAGGATTTAAACCGCAACCACTTAAATTAAAATTCATTACGGGAGAAAAGAGCAAATATTTAATCTGAATTAAACCTTACCCGTATTTAGCGAAATTCGCCAATAACCTCGCAATCTTCTTAATGAAGAGCCTTTCACTTAGAGTCTTGGCTGTATTATAGCTTTTACTCAAAGATTTACATTTAAATTGGTAACAGATTTCATCTCCCGATGTAGCTCCACTCAGGTTTAAATTGGGAAGAAACGTGTTCCACATGATGTTGAAGGACCCTTTGAAGGTAAAACGGTACAAGTAAACATTATTACAAGACACTTGCGAGTGCAGGCTCGCTTGACGGAGTATCGGATAAATCGTCTGATCGGACACGTACTTCGCGTACCTCCGCAGGCTCCTCTCCCCAACCGTCCCATTAACGAAATAGAAATCCATTATTTTCCTCCTTATCTTCTTGTACAGTTTCGATCCGTATTCGTCTCTCCTCCCTTCAAACGGCAATAAATACTGAAAGTTATAATTTAAATACTTTAAAAGTTTCCTGTTTCTCACGAAACCGACCAGTTTGTGAAGCGAATTTAAGTTGGTGTAGCCTATCATAACTTCCACGGCATTATTTGTAATCTTACGCTTGTATACTTCCAAGGGGAATTTGTTCATGAAAGCACCCTTTCCTAATACTTCGACAGTTGGGGAAAATGAATTTATAAGTCTCTGATTGTCTCTGACTTCAGTGCTATCGTACAGATCATGGCTGGCCACTAATAATTTCCTCACTGTACTTTTAGGAAGTAATTCATACAACTTTGTTCGATTAAACTTTTCGAATGGTCCATTCAGATTCCAATATAATTTGTTCGTGATCTCGAAATTGTAATTTCTGTAATCGGCGGGTGATAATGCGCTGCCATCTTGAACTATTACTCTATTGAATAAGTCTTCACCAGCAGCAGACAATAAAAGTGATGCTACTACGGAAGCAGTTGATCCGGAACCAAATACAGTCACTTTATTGAAATCACCATTAAAATAGTTGATATATTCTCTTATCCATTTAAGTGCAGTAATAATATCTTTAGCTCCCATATTGCCTTGAGCAAAGTTGTCCCCTGTATTGAGAAAACCAAAAACTGAGGTCCGAAATGAGATAGTAACTACTACAATGTCTTCGTCTATGAGAAAATCAGGGCCATGCATGTGAGCTTTATCATGGATCCAAACGATCACGGGGAAGTAGAATATGTGTTTGGTGATTGGCGTGTATATGGATAAATACAAACAGTCTTCAGTGAGTCCCGAGGCACAGTTCTCATTGTAAGGAGTGCTGAAGTTGTAAATAGCTTTATTGAACCAGGGTAACGCATTTGGAGGCTGAAAGTTAAAGACAAAAACTTTTTGAACCTTATTTAAAATAAGCTCATACAATTCTTAATAAATTCAATCTAGATAGAAGAATTTCTACTATATCTGTAGGTCCTAGTTCAATTTACAAAGAACGACAGAGATAATTTAAGTTTAGTAATTTTCTGCTAGTAAAATACATCACTTACCTTGAACCGTAATTTTCCAGTTGGAGGAACCGCGTACGGAATTTTCCAAAATGCCGCGTAAGGTTTATTTTCAAAAATAGTCAGTAGTTTTTTACCGATGATCTTAGTCCCATTCGTTTTGATAACATACACATTATCACTGTTCGAACTACACAAAACTATGAAACCAGAAATAGAAAATAAAAATATATTAAAACTCATACTAATTTCAAGGAAAAACAAAAGAAACTCGAGTTAAATGTCCCAGTAATACTAAATACTATCATTGTACAAAATGTGAGTGAGTTTATAGAACACGTCATTGAAAACATTACTAAAATCCGTGAAAATGTTTTCATAATATTTGAAAATGTTAGGTATAAACTACCGCGTTGTGGTAATATGAAGGTTATATAAATTCTTAACTGTCAGATTAGTACGGTCAGCAAAGTAGATAGGTGTGCAGGGCCGTCATCTACAATTGAGATTTTCCAATACCAATGAATACCAATGAATGTATTGAAATGAAATTTAACCTAATTGAAGAACTAGTCATTTTCTACTATAGCTTAAATTTTTTGAGAAAACTTAAACTGTATTTGACGGCCCTGCATACTTATCTACTTTGCAGACTGTACATACATGATATTTTAGTTCAACACATCGCCCAGCTTAAGTGCCAATCGTGTTGGCACATTAGCTGGGTGATGTGCTGTGCCATGTGGCGCGGGTTTGATACCTGCACAGATATTTGTTACTACCTAGTCTGGATGTTTCTTTACTGCAGGCCCCCTTTTCATGTGATAAAGATTGGCGGTTGGGGTTTTAGATACCACAGCAGAGTATCTTGAGTCCAACAACCGAATTTTGTATTTTTATTGCCTTGTTCCTATACAAGACTAGCGACCCGACTTAGCTTAGCACAAAACTTTGTAAACCTCGTTTTTTTTAACATGAAGCTTTCATCCTTCGAACACACGTGATTTGAAACACAATAGAAAGACAATAGCAGCCCGACAGCCGGCTATCGGTTGGTCGTCAAAAGGTTAAAGATCTAAGCATATATGTATAGGGGCAGACAGATAGTCGAAAGCGTGTTTAATACTTCGTATTAAAGTATACAAATAAAGTTGTATACTTCTTTGCTATTTCTTTTGTTGTATAACATACAATACTATTAGTAGTAGCCGGTAGCATTTCAACTCATTTACAATTTCTAGGTCACAAAAATTATCTGTTTTCCTCAGTTATTTAACAACCGATTACAAATATTTTATAGCCATAATAAAGATATCTGCGTGGTCCGATAATTCTTTTGATATCATAGGTACCGTAGTTAGAATCGAACATTTCAATCGCTCATTTTACAAATATAGGTGTCAAGACTATGTAAACAAAATGTGTTTTAACATTATTAATATTTTAATTTCTGTTACCTTGTGTATTAATTTTGCATTAAGCGAAGAAAGCTTAGTAGTGAAAACAACACATGGTCCCATATTAGGAAAAGCCTTGAAGACGCTGATAAAGAATGAGAAATATATTGGGTTTATGGGAATACCATATGCGGTGCCACCTGTCGGAGATCTAAGATTTATGGTGAGTGTTTCATTTCAATAAATAATCATGCATCCAAATCCATATTCATGTTTACAAGCTTGTTAATAATGTAACTAGTTAATTCGATTCTCTACAAGTTCCTATTGCAGTTAAATATTCTAAGAAAAGCTCTTTATCATTATGATATAACTTGACTATACTATAACTGCTACTCAGCACAATGGCTGCGTAATCAGCTACTATGCTCCTGTCGCGGGTTCAATTCCTGCACGGAACAAATAATTCAGCATCCTCCAGGTCTTTGTTACGATTCTTAAGGTTTATAATGTCGGGGTTGTGGAATGTTTATAATAGTTACCGTGACCCCGGAACATGGGCCCCGCCCAGAAGTTACTTGATGAATTCCCACTCCCCAAAAAAAAAATGTTTTTGTAAACACACCCACGACATGTGACACATTCCTAGTCTGGTAACGTTGTCTAATAAAGAAAGAAACATACCAGTACTTCCAGAAATATCTCTTAACGAATAGTTTTACTTCATTCGATTTATATTACAATTTAATAAATCTGAACCCTTGTTTCCATAACAATCCAAACGAATCCCTTCACAAAAGCATTCACACTACATTGAATAATATGTGACCAAAGAAATATTACAATACCGTATCATATATTTTCCAGCCACCTCAATCCATTGACCCTTGGGACGAAACGCTGAAAACGACCGCAGTAAAACCCGCCTGCATTCAATATAATAATGACGTGAAGAAAGGACAACCCTTTGGAGTGTATGGGGCCGAAGATTGCTTATACTTGGATATATTCACACCAGCTTTAGATGACAAAGAACGAGCAGTAATCGTGCTAATAGTCAATGATTATTTCCTTAATTCTTATAACAAAACGAAAGATTATGCTCCAGATTTCTTCATTGAAGGAGACGTGATTGTCGTAACAATAAGCCATCGATTGGCTTCAATTGGATTTCTATCACTAGAAAATGAACTTTTACCAGGAAATTCAGGTTTAAAAGACATAGTAGCAGGCCTGGAATGGGTGAGAGATAATATAGAACAATTTGGTGGTAGTGCAAATAGAATAACTCTAATGGGATTGAAAGGAGGCGCAGCTGGCATTGACCTTCTAATGCACTCCAAAGCAAAAGGTCTTTTCAGGGCAGCTATATTACATAGTGGCACTTCATGGAGTTCAGCATATTTACAAGAGAATGTCAGAGAAAGAGCGTATAGGTTAGGAGAGCTAATGGACGTAGCTTCAAGTAGTGATGATAAACTAATAAAAGAATTACAAAATATTCCTGCGATTCAAATGCTTACTAGAGATCTGCATGCGGCTCCCAACGATTATTTTAAGCTAACACAAAACAGTGTAGTTGCGTTTGGCCCAATTGTTGAAAAACAGCCAAATGGCCTAATAACAGAATACCCAGAAGACTCAACCGAAAATATTGATATTCCGATTATGATAGGTTCTAATTCTAGAGAAGGCATGGAACCTATGATGCAGTACCTTATAGAACCAAGATATATTAGTTTTCTTAGAAAAGACTTTCCTCTTCTGCTGCCTAGACGCTTGAGATTTCAATTTGATCCCACAAAAGACGTTTATGATGAAGCTGCTAAAGAAATCACAGAGTTTTATTTCAAGAATGGTAAATATAATATAAATACTGTTCCAGACCTGGTGACCTATATGGGAGATGCAACGACGAATTATGCGGTAGATTATACTGCAAGGGTATATTCTGAAAGATCATCGAAACCAGTTTACTACTATAATTTTGATTACATCAGCGACCTGAACGAAAACAAACGGAGTTTGATGAAACTGTCAACAGTGCAAGAAGGGACTTGGGGAGTGGTGACCGGAGATGAAATGTGTTATCTGTTCAAATGTCCAAGTTTAGTAGAAGAGTATATAAGACTAGAAAAAAATGTACCAGAAGAGAAAATTGTTCAGAAGAAAATGATCAAGATGTGGACAAATTTTGCTAAATACGGGTAAATAACTTTTAAACTTACTTCTTGCTTAATCTGAACTACATGATTTGCCAATACCAATGTCAAACTTAATTTCATAGACATTATTATACAAATATTTGACGCCAAATTATTTCACATTGTAACATCGCATGTCCGCGGTGACCATTACACATAAACTGGGGTTTAATAACGCTAATAGTCATTTTATAATTAACCCATTAATAAACAAAAAATACTGCCATCATGCATTCTTCACTCAGTCAGACAACACAGTTAAAGAAGTATCCCAGTAACAACTCAATAAAAAAATATATTTATTTTCAGGAATCCAACGCCAGACAATGATGAAGATCTAGATGGGCTGAAATGGCCATCATATACCACCGAAAACAAGGAATATCTGCATATTGACCAGCACATGAAAATAAAGAAAGATTTATTTAAACGCAGGTTCGATTTCTGGGACCAATTTATAGAGAAATGGGAACAAATGGCTGTCGACGGTATTGTCACTGAATCTGATAATAAAAAGGATGAATTGTAATGACAAGGTGGTGTTTTAAATTCTTATATACGCGAGAACTTAAAAAAAAGCTTTTATATCTTTTAAAAATATATCTATAAATATTATATATCTATTTCCTCTTTGGTTATTGCTCCTCACCCGTGGATTGTAGCGTAAATTTGGAAACACACTTTTACATCATATTAACTTCTTAGACCAAATTAAAATGTTGTGTCTGCTTTTCAATACACATTTTGGTGAAATACATGATTATAAATCAATATTGTTTTTGATTTTTGATTGTAACTTTGCTGATAAACAACACAGCAATAATATACTACAAACACCACCATAGGCGCGGTTCTGTGGATGGCGAGCGATGGGTAGCTCGCCGCCCGGCTAGGACCGACCGCGTCGACGGCGCGTTAGTGTTCCACGCGCGCCTCAAAGAGAAGAAGTCAGCACTGAAAGGGGCCCAACAGGGCCACGCCTGCCGGGGTTGCGGAATGTTTATAATAGTTACCGTGACCCTGGAACATAAAGGGCAATCGAAAGAACATGAGTGGGTTTTAGTCAGTAAAAGTCTGACACGCCCTCCCGCCGTACCTAGGACGGGAGTAGTCATTTGATGATTTCCCACTCATCAAAAAAATAAAATAATACTACAAACATTTTATAGTATTCATTTATTTATTTCCGATTCTTGTAGAAAGATGCAGTTTTTTTCCATTAAAATATAAGATATCCAAATCTCAAAGAAATCTTTTATATTCGCTTGCACCATAAGGATATGAACGACTTATTTCTGAGGTTTTAACGATTTATGCAATATTCCTAGTTTTTGTTTGTTACTGCATGCTTGTTCTCATTTTTTCTGCTTCAATGATCTTACCAAATGCACGGTAAGCTGGAAACTATCCACAAATGAACGATGGTTATGCATACGATCCAAACGCATACTAATACATAAGTCAATATGTAGTGCATTTCTTTCACCTCTTTAATGAAAATAGACCATATTAGCACATAAAATAAAGTAAATAAATAACGTATCAAAATAAACTCATGTTAATGTTCCTTGAAAACTCGCTATCCGATATGAGCATGAAACTTGATTCTGCCAAAGCTAGCTAATCCACGTACGTCACAATAATTCAATGTAAAAACCCATACGACGTAATGTTACATTTCTCTTTATTCGGGCTACAAAAACCCCTTCAGCTTATAATCTTTATAACAATTTGAAACAAATAATTTCCAGCATTGAAATTCAAAGACGTATTTTCAAAAATGCAACACTACAAGTCTATGTAGTTATTTACAAACACAGACACATTTAACCTACCTTACTAATATTCTAGTACAGCACTAGTTTAACCTGCCAGTGCTTAAGTTGTTTTACGATATCTTAACCCTGTACTGCGAACGTGACTCAATACCTGCCTGATACTTGCTTTAAGTCCGGTAAAAGCAATGTACTTCGGGTTTTATCACTTACCTCGGAAAGCGAATAGGATTCAATTGCGTTAGTAAGTTTTGTTAAGGTACAAAAAAAATCTATGACGATTGATCTGTCTAGCACATTGCCAAAATCATTTGGCTCAACTAAAAAACAAATTGTGTCCAAGCCTGCAAACTGCCATCCATAAAATTAAGTGGTCGTTGTGATAAGTTAGTTAATTCTATTTAGTTAACAGAATAAAATTATACTTCAGGTTTTTTTGTCATATACGATTCATCTCAAGAAGAAGAAGAAGTTTGTCATAATTTTCGAATTTCTTTGCTTGAAAACATCTCTTCCCTGTAAGATTTTTTCGCGGTGAGGACGTTTCTTAGCGTTGATTTTGATTGCGGAATAGTTAAATAATAGTTTCCGTGACCCCAGAACATAAAGGGAAACCGAAGGAACATTCTGAGTGGGCTTTAGTCAGTAGAACTCTCGCCCCGCCCAGGACGGGAGAAGTCATTTCATGATTTCCCACTCTGCAAAAAAAGAAGTGTGTTTTTATTTTTTATATCTTCACTGCTTTTTTCTTTGCCCAGTAGTGAAGATAAAAAAGAAGAAAAAAAACTTTAAATTTGATTTATCGTTTTAAACGTAGGTATTCGTTTCAGAAATTAATAATATTCATAAATAATTCTTTGGCGCTTAACCTAAGATCATGGCGATTCCGGTCCCTTTGAGCATCCACCCAGCGATTATTGGAGCGGAAATTAACGGAACGAAGATCATCTCAGAAATATTATACTAATAAGATCTTTATGAATAAAAAAGATAATATATAAACGATATCTATTCGGAAAAGAATTTTCATAAAGTAATTCTCCTTAGTTATCGTACGAAGCGGAAATTCATTTCAAAATTGATATGCGTTAGAGATAAACCTTGGGCTACCTAATATTAATTTTTAATATTTTATGTAAGTAATGGCTTAAAGAGAATACACGATTGGCGCAGTGATTAAGCAATCGGTTGATGTGCTGCGGGTCGCAGGTTCGTATCCCACAAGGGATAAATATTTCTGCCTACAAATGTTTATTCCGAGTCCGCATGTTTGTGCGTGTTCCAGTTTATTACAGTATTATGATTTTTATGATTAAATTTAATGCAGATTTTAGATTCAGCAGTTCCGGATATAAATCAAGAACGTTAAACAGACATACGGGTTTCCTCAAAAGCGTTTCGTTTTTCATTTAGACGTATCTCAAATATCTTGAAACACCCCTGAAACAATTCAAATTTTCCTCATTTCATGAATGAAGTCGTTACATATTTCAAACTTCACCAGTAGCAACAAAAAAATCTGATAACACCCAAAGTACTTAAGTCACTATAATAATTTATCGTACACTAGATAAAAAATACTTACTGGTAAACCCAAGATTAGTTACAAATTATCTATAGGACACGTCAGGCACCAGAGTGTGATTATGTAGTTAAACAAACAATTATTAATAACATATAACCAAGATGGAAGGAATACCGTGTTCGGTGGCTTTAGTGCTGTTTTTAATTAAAATAATTAATGCTGATATCATAGTCGATACTAGTTTAGGGAAAGTGGAAGGTGTTGAGGTCAAGTCTATATTAAAAGATGAGAAATTTTACTCTTTTATGGGCATTCCTTATGCAAAGCCGCCTGTCGGAGAACTTAGATTTCTGGTAAGTTGTTTAAATAATAAATAATAATAAATATCCTGGGACATCTTACACACGGCCATCTGATCCCAAGCTAAGCAAAGCTCGTGTTATGGTAATCAGACAACTGATATACATACTTATATAATTTATAAATACATACATACTATAGATAAATAACATCCAGACACAGAACAAACAATTATGCTTATCACACATAGTTTGTCCTGGGTGGGCATCGAACCCACGACCTCTGGCTTAGCAGTCAGGGTCACTGACCACTAGACCAACAGGCCCGTCAAAATAAATAAGTTTGGGTGGGAGGTTATTAATTGTTTTATACAAGATGTTTTATTAAAATTCATGATGGATGAGAGCGGCTCTAAATTAAGCCAAGTGCTTGGCTTTCAACAGGCTTATCTTCTGTAGTAAATCACTGCATAGTATACTACAAAGCCGCTTCTCGCTGTCTGCCCGTCTTTATGTATGCTTAGATCTTCCGCAACGAGTTAAGATGCGGTTTTTTTATATAAAGAGTGATTCAAGAGGAAGATGAACATAATTATATAATTCATGCATATCATCAGATTTGTTTCACGCGTGTGAAGCTGGGATGGGTCGCTAGTAGTCAATAAAATTAAAATAGAGAGGGATAATAATTGAACTTCTGCTTTCGCTTTACATTTTTTGTGTTAGTTTTACCTTTTCAAATATACAAGGCCTCGCCAGACAGAAAATAAAATATGTTAGTACCGCATGTATTCAGCAAAGTAGATAGGTATGCAGGGCCGTCATCTACAATAAGACGTTTTCTTGAATACCAATGATTATATTCAAATGAAATTTAACCTAATTGGAGAATTAGTTATTTTCTACTATAGTTTAAATTTTTATTCGTCAATACTCGTGGGTTTTTGAGAAAACTTAAATTGTTTCTGACGGCCCTGCATACTTATCTTCTTTGCTGACTGTACATACTTTAACATGCATAGGAAGAAATTATTTCAACATTAAAAACATTCTTCGCATCCTAGATCTAAACATAAAGTTGCGGAATGTTTATAGTTGCGGAATGTTTAAAGTTGCGGAATGTTTATAGTGGTGACCCTGGAACATAAAGGGCAATCGAAGGAACATGAGTGGGTTTTAGTCAGTAAGAGTCTGACACGCCCTCCCGTCGCACCCAGGACGGGAGCAGTCATTGGATGATTTCCCACTCACCAAAAAAAAAAAAAAATCTAAACATAAAAATATTATGTTTAGATATTTTGATGTGAAATGCAAATAACACTAGCATTTTTTGTATTAAGAGAAAAGATGTAATATTTAGATAAATCAAAGTATATAATATTAACAATCCCATATCCGCAACTATCCGACTATGCTCGTATATATATTAAAAGTTGGAGCCATATCTGCAAAGTTATAATAATATTCGCTGACATTCCGACGGTGTCTCACTGTTTTATTTTCCGATACCGACATCAAAACTTAACTCGTTCTCATAGTTTCTAGTTCTGCTGAAGAATAAACAAAAACAAATATTACATAAGATAGTTGAAATTCCAAATCTCGTTCCATTTGTAATAGATCTAAAGAAACCCGTACATATAGTCGATTCAATATCTCCACGTATACGTAATCATAATAAAGATGTAAAGTTTATTTTCTTACTTACTTGTTTGTATGGAGTAATTTACTGACCACATTTCTTTTCACTAATAAAAATCCACTACATTGTAACAAATGTATCAGATATTCATTAGAAAATTTGTATTTCAGGCTCCACAACCACACGAAGGATGGACCGACGTTCTAAAAGCCAAAAAAGAAAAAAAGACATGCTCCCAAATGAACATCCCGATAAGGCCACTAAAACGATATGGGTTCAGTGGTCAAGATGATTGTTTGACCCTAAGCATACATACTCCAAAACTACCAAGCAATGAAGAACTTAACATGCCAGTCATAGTGTTTCTCTATAATGATCATTTCAGAGTAACACATAATGCATCCAGGGACTATGGTCCAGATTTCATAGTAAAAGAAGATGTGCTTCTAGTCACAATCAATCACAGAGTCGGGTCTATAGGCTTTTTAGCTTTCAACGATGAAAAGCTACCAGGTAATAATGGAATTAGAGATGTAATTATGGCTCTAAAGTGGCTACAACAGAATGTGAACAAGTTTGGTGGAGACCCCAAACTGATCACTTTAATGGGAGTCGAAGGTGGAGCTGCCCTTGTAGATCTTTTGCTAAATTCGCAGAAAGCTAAAGGACTATTCAGCAAAGCAATACTTCAGAGTGGAACAGCGTGGAATCCCGTATATATGCCACCGAACCCTAAAGAAAAGGCCACGGCATTTGCTAAAGTACTCGAGAGAACAGCTATTACCAGTTCCAATCTACTTAGTGAGTTATCATCTATATCTTCATATGAAATCACTGAATCTGATTTGACTACGGTGGACGCCGACGAAGGTAGAAAAAAACAGATGGCCACCATAGCCTTTGGACCAGTCGTAGAACCAGAACATCCTGATGCGATCATCACACGTGTACCCGATGAAGGACCGATCGACATAGATATCCCTATAATGATCGGATACAACTCTAGAGAAGGTATCGAGGTCAATGAACGTTTTCTTCGTAAGCCTCAGTACCTAACGTTCGCCGACAGGGACTTCCTATTAGTGCTTCCTATTAGAGCAGGTTTCCATTTCGAATTGAACACGAATATATACTTCCAAGCTGTGGACGAAGTGAAGAAGTTCTATTTTGATGAAGGTTATGTGAAAATAAGCAAACCTGGAGAATATCTTACTTATACCGCTGATGTTTTGATATATTATCCTATTGATTATGCTGTAAGGAAATACGTGAATGAGTCTAGTGCTCCTGTTTATTATTACACATTTGATTATAGTGGAGAACTTAATATGAGGAAGAATCAGGTTGTGGAGAGTGCCCTTACGATGGAGGGAACATGGGGAGCCTCGACTGGGGACGAACTTTGCTATCTTTTTATTTGCAAACCAATTAAAAAGCTTTATAAAAAAGTTTTGGAAGATGAAGACTCTGAAGAACTGAAAGTTATCAGAAACATGGTTAAGTTATGGACAAACTTTGCCAAATCTGGGTAAGTTTAAAAAGAAAAACATGAGATTGCTTCAGTAAGTCTTACTTATCTCCTTATTAATAAACTCAGTGAAAGTCGTGCTAATCTAAACCGCAAATAATGTTGGTTAATATTTGTGTAACTTTGCTATGCGGTTATTAGTACGAGTAAGTAAACTACTAGACACCACTGCGGTGTTTAAATTACACTTGTTGATATTAACTTCGTAAATAATGTTATTGGCTAATTAAAGGACATAAACAGTATTTGTATGTTAATCTTCCGATATCTTTTTGTATCTATGTAAGTTATATTTGAGTTTTCCTTCAAAAAACATTTATTAATTTCAGTCTCAATCTATTATATTCGTGCAACAAAATTGATGTCTGGCCATTTTCTGCATACAACAAAAATACTTTAAACCTCATGCCCAAAGATACAAAGACGGCCAAAGGCTTCAAGCATAGTTCTAAAAGTTTGGTGTGACTCAACCTAATTTATTTACACATTGATAAGTTCTGCGATAGATAGGGAGGTTTTAAAAAAAAAATCATCTAATTAATATTCATTTATTGGTTCCATATTTCCAATATTCCAGTATACTAAACTCACTAAGAAAATGATATAAGTATCTACAAATTATTTCGTTTGTTCTCAGCAATCCCACGCCTGAAGGCAGTGACTTCTCCTGGACGCCAGCCACAAAAGAAAACAAGGATTGTCTGGTCATCAACGATGAACCACAAATGAAGCAAAATCTTCATGGAGACAGGATCAAGTTTTGGGACGATTTCTTAGCCAAATACAAGGCAATGGCAGTCAATGGTGTTGTCAAAGACGTGAAAGACGAATTGTAAAGTATAGTTGTTGAATCTTTGTTAGTAATTTATAATGAAATAATTTAAATATAATTTAATAATTTAAAACCTGCCTATTATTATCTCATACAGAGAAGGTGTCGATCACCGTGCTTGACAAAAATGGATTAAAATTTTGAACTTTAAATACATCTAGGATTTCTCACTATTAATCTGAAATGCATGCTTATGGAAATCAGATGATGATGCAATATTATTATAGTAGCTGTTCCACGTGGTTTCACCCGCCTAATGATAGGTTTTTGGTTAATACTCCGCTTCTGTTGATCATAGAAGGATTATGCCTAAAGTTTACTTTTTTCCTGTTTTTACCACATTACTCATTGCTGCTCTAGTCCTATTCGTCGTAGCGAGTTGTTTTATAGCCTAACTATTACTCGATTTGTAACGTGATTTTCTATTGTAGATGATAGTACGGAACCCTTCGTGCGAGAGTCGGACTCGCACTTGGCCGGTTTTTTATTTTTTCAAGTATTGCAGTGATTTCGATTATTTACCGATGATTTATTTTATAGTGTACAGCATAGTAATTTATGTTGAACTGTTATTGCTGTATAATCCTTACTAATACTATAAACGCGAAAATTTGTATGTATTGATGTATGTAAGTGTGGACGTTTGTTACTCTTTCACGCAAAAACTACTAATCGGTACTAATGGTTTTTGATAAAACTTTTCAATAATATAGCTTAAGGCTCTTACATCTGAATAACAGAGCGGGGAAGTAAACAATTACGTAACTATCAGGTATCAGAAACGAATTCGCTTAATGTAATTAATTCACGCATACTGTGGATTGGCTTGTTTCGACAGTACAACATTCAGATTAATAATAAAATATTTTACTAACATACACTTTTGAAACCGCCAACCAATTTACCAAACGTGGTAATTTAATATTACTTACACATGACGATCGTTATCAAAATTAATGATAACATTATGGCCGGCTTACAAACATAAATATATATTATAATAAAATAAGTTCGTAAACAGACACCTAATACATGGTTTAACCGAATATCCGAGGAAAACCCAGATAGTTGGTTTCGGATAATTAATTATCAATAAAAGATAAAATATAAGGAACACGTATACGTTTGTTATCTGTTGCCTTAGTGAGCGAGTAGGTATCAAACAGTATGTGTTAATTTAATACTCACAATAATAAACGATAAAAATATTTCATTTTAAATCTATCAAAATGAGAACGTTAACTATTTTCCTAACATTTTTTATAATAAATCAGTGTTTAAGTGATGAAACGATTGAAGTTAATTTAAAACAAGGTGTTGTTTTAGGAAAAGTTGAAAGAACTATACTGAATGAGCAAGATTTTTATACATTTAAGGGCATACCTTTTGCGGAAATCCCCACAGGAGAATTAAGATTTCAGGTAATGTTACCGGCCTTCAGAGTATTTGCGAAGTATTCGGGGTAACCAAACTTGTAAAAACACTTAAATATTTGAAAGAATCTCTTAGATTTATAGTTAAAACGGAAAGAAAGAAGGAAAAGCATTGGGTTTATACAAGGGAAACGGATTTCATTGTTTTTCGGGGAGGAAAAGATTTCCAGAGTTGGTTTAAGTTAATGGGAGATTTTTTAAATAAAATCATTTCGTTTTAAGTTTTTTATGTTTTACTGGTTGGATCTAAATTAAATGGATGTGTAAAGGTAGGAAGAACGGTATTAAACGTATGTGTGTTAGGGAATGGTGGATATGAATATAAATGCATGAAGAGGAATGGATAGGCTGAAAAAGTATGTATAAAGGTTGATATGACAGTGCAAGACGTGAGTGCTAGCATAACGGTTGATAGGATGACTTCGTTAAAAACGTGTTGAACCGACCCCAAGTAAAAAAAACCTAGAAAGGAATGAAATGATAATATGCTACTGGATTTCGTGGATCGTCTTAAAGGGGTGGAACATTTAATATTTACTAAAAACTATTGAAAAAATATTAAAACTACCTTTAATTCTTATTTCAGCCACCAAAACCACACAATGGTTGGAATGGAAACCTTGAAGCCTTTGAAAATAAACCAACTTGCATGCAGTTCAGCTCCAGTATGCGAAACAATGAGCCATTCGGTATATCTGGCTCCGAAGACTGCCTCTATGTCAGCATCTTCACACCCGACGTGAAAGGAAATGACCCTGTCATAGTCTTTGACTACAACGATCAATTTAGAACCTGGTTCAATGGCACTGAAACCTATTCTCCAGATTTCTTAGTCGAAGATGGTGTTATTGTTGTCACCATTAGCCATCGACTTGCCATTCTCGGATACCTGACCACTGAAGATGGTGTCATTAAAGGTAATAATGGCTTGAGAGACTTTATTTTGGGATTGGAATGGATTAAAGATAATATTAAACAGTTCGGAGGTGACCCTACTAGAGTAACACTTATGGGAAGTCGTGGTGGAGCTGCACTGGCTGATATATTACTTTATTCAGAAAAAGCCAAAGGCCTATTCTCCGGTGCAATACTGCAAAGCGGAACAGCTTTGGAAGCCATGTATTTCTCTAAAGATCTCAAGAAGAAGGCGTTCCAACTCGGTGGAGCTTTGAATATTACAGCGGCTGATAGCAAAGAATTGTTAGTGGAACTCCAGAAGTTAGATGCCGAAAAAATTCTTTTCGCTGAAATTGATACGTTAGATACTGATTCGATGGACAAGTATCAGATCAGTTCATTTCCTTTTGCACCAACTATTGAAGATGATATCGAAGATGCAGTTATCACAACATTACCAGAAAACGGGAAAGTAGTCAACGATGTTCCCATTATAATTGGTTTCAATTCTCGGCAGGGTCTAGATTTAATATCTCGAGTAATATTTGAGCCGAAACTTGTAAATGATGACATGGAAAAGAATATTGTTAAGCTTCCAATAAGGACCACCTTTAGATTCGCCCATAAAAGTTCTAAATACAAGGAAGCTGGGAGAGACATTGTAGATTTTTACTTGACGGATAAGTCACTTCATTACAATAACATTTTAGAGTATGCTGTGTTTATGGCGGACTGTTTACATAACTATGCTCTGGATTTAGCTGCTCATAAACTAGCTGAAAGTATTTCGTCTAATGTTTATTACTACCTGTTTGACTTTAGAGGACAATGGAACGAAAACAGCCAGTTCTTGATGACCAGGGCGAGGACTAGTATGGGACACCACGGAGCCACCGTTGGTGATGAGTTGTGTTATTTACAAGTATGTTCTCGCATCAAAAAGAGTTATAACCAGATCATCAGTCTGCCTAGTGAACAGAATGAACTTAAAGTGATGAAGAAAATGGTCCGACTTTGGAGTAACTTTGCTAAAACGAGGTATGCTTTTAGTGTTAAGTTTTAAATATATCAATGGTGCCAATTCTCTTGTACACTAACTTCACTTAATTTAAGTTAAGTGCATCTTTCTCTTTCCGTTTCATAAAGAAAAGGACAGAAGAAACATTTTAGTTTAATCCTGTCAAATTAGACAGCGCCTGAAGAAAATTGACGTATATTTAGACAGCAAGTTTTTAAATCGCGTCTAAATTATCTATGGTGGTCTAAATTTGACAGGACTTAACTAATATTATATCTTCTGTCCTTTTCTTAATTAAATGGAAAGAGAAAGATGCACTTAACTTAATTTTATGTTAGTATGTGAATAACAGAATCGGCACCATTGTCAATATAATCCCACACTTAAAAACTAACATTTGGACACACACAGATTGCGTTTTTATTAAATGAATACAAATTATAACAGACACCAAATCCGTTTACTTTGTAGGCAATTCTCAGAGTGCATATTATTCAGTAGACTCATTGTACTCTTTTGGAGTGTGTTAACCCACACGAAGGTGTATCTTAGGCTTAAGGATACTCTGCTACTTACGGACTAAAACGGAAAACAACATCGTGTTATTTAATTACCAAGCAGCGATTTGCTGCACTTTTGTTTTCACGCTCTTCGGTCTTGATTCACATGCTATGGGTTACTATATTATGGGTCCCTTCACACCGGGCACATACCGTGCTTGTACTAACCTAACCTAAATTCCTTTCAGAAACCCGACACCATCAAAAGATGATAAGGTCCTCAAAGGGTTCATCTGGAAGCCGATAACCAATGAGCCAAACACGAACTACCTTCACATCACGAAACAGCTCCACATGAAGACCAACCCTCTAGGAGAGAGGAATAAATTCTGGGAGGATTTCTTAGAAAAGTATTCCAAGATGGCGGTCGATGGCGTTATTGATGATGAGGTGCGGGAGGAACTATGATAAACTGTTCCGTATTTGTTCCAGAGTAAGGTTTAAAATAAAGGATTAAGAGTTTTCTAGAAAAATCACTTTAGTTTTATATTCTACTACTGCATTACACATGGTAATCATGTTGCTTTCTAGTGAAAGTATTTAATAATGACACTAATTACAAGTAGTCATACTCTAAACATAAAATTTTATCATTGTGCAATATTAAGCACTAGCTCCTAGTCCTCCGCGGTTTCACTCGTGTCCTGCTTCACACCCGCTATCCGTACCGTAATGTTATTGCCTTGTCTTAGTTATATGTAGTATTCCACATAAATCAGGTTATTATCTACAAAAATAAATAATACTTACCAATTCCATTGACAGTTTCCGAAAACAGTCCATCTTTACAAACAAAAAATCTTTTCAGCTATATTATTAGCTAATTATGAACTTCAATAATGAGGAAATAAGTACGTGTTCATTCACATAATCTTAATACATAATGTTAATGAATACATAGTTAAGAGCATCCAAACATTGTCTAAACAGTACAAGGCTGTGTTCAGAACATTCTGGAACAACAATTTACGACTCAAAGTTTACCTGAAGGCTTATGTTACTTATTGACTGATAATGTTGTAGAAGAATGTAATTATTACGTAAGAAACATGCCTTTATGAGCAAAAGTTTTAATACACCAAAGTTTTACTGTTAGATTCAAGTTTGGCAAATTAATATGTGAAGAGTAAACTTTGTACTTGTTTCAATACGCACAATATTGCACGTAGTAAAAATTAGACCGTAAATAAAAAAAATACGATCTAATTTTGACTATTGTGCGAATATTTTTGCATACATCTAAATCTCTTAAATTTAAAAAATAAGTTTCAAATAAATTGAAATTAATCCCTGGCGCTTACAGAAGGAGTAGTTAAAATCTATATTGCAGATCACAGGTAAAAAGTTTATACAATAGCCATCCTATTTAAATTCTATAAATTCAGCATCAAGGGAATAGCCAGCTGCATCATTAAAAACTCACAGTCGAAACTACTGAACCTGGAAACATGGAACTTTATATATTATAGTTATAATAATCTCCCTAGCCTTTACCCAACTATATTGGGGTCGGTTTCCAGCCTAATCGGATTCAGCTGGATACCAGTGTGAAGCGGCAGTTACTACTCCGTAGGATACCCCTTGGTTAGACTGGTCAGACTTCACGTTCTTTTTGAGGCACAGAATGTTATTGATGTCTAAGATAATGCGCACTTCAAAATGCTATTAAATTCAATCCCTCATGCCAATCGTGTAAAATAGGGAATTAAAGTTAGTATGACATAAGTATATGATTATTATTATATTATTATGTTACCCGCGTTATGATAGGTTTTTAGCTACTGCTCCGATCCTAAAAGCTATGTTACTGTAAACTTTTACATAATTATTTCAATACTCAATACTTTATTGCACTCCACATGTTATACAGGTGTTATGATATAATTATTAACTAGGTACATTGTGGGCCCTGTAGGGCACGGCAAGTAGAATAGAGGAGGACGCTTTACTTATCTTCTATTTTTTATATTTTTATTTTTATATGTTTATTTGTTTATTTTTATATTTTAATGCGTTCAGTAGCTTTTGTGCGAATAAGTAACAAACATCCATACATACAAACAAACATTAATAATATTAGAAGGATTATTCGCGATGGCTACTATTAATAGTGAAATTAGCGTTTAGGTACGTACCCATGCAATCCGTAAGCGATGAAATAATTCTTTGAACGTAACAAGTAGCGCCATCTAGACTACAAATCGTAAAACTATTTGCATTCTATGCATAGTGCGTTTTCATTCTATGAACAAAGATGGCGCTAAATGTAGGTCCTGTGAAAAATTCAAGCGTGCTAAATAAATTGTCTATCTGGTTTCTAAATACAGGGTGGGCCAAAATTTGTTGCACTTTTGAAACATGAATAGAATTAAAACTACAAATGTTATTTTGTTGATAATTTATTTATCCTCCAAATGTGCGCCGTCTCGTTGTTGGCACTCCTGAAGTCGACTACGCAAACTTTGGAAAACTCGCTGACACATGCTACGGGGGATCGCGGCTATCTCCTCGTTGATGTTTTGCTTTAATTGAGACATTGTCGTCGGCTTGTCGTCGGTTTACTAAGGTACACTCGACTTTTTAGGTATCCCCACAAGAAAAAATCGCATGGTGTAAGGTCCGGGCTTCTCGGAGGCCATGGGATATCACCTCTGCGAGAAATCAATTTGTTGGGAAACATTTCTTTGACTACCGGTAAACTCACATTTGACGTATGGCATGTTGCTCCATCTTGTTGCATCCAGGTCCTGCTGTTGTAACCTTGAAATTCATGCAACTGCGGCGTCAAAAAGTCTTGCAACATCTTGACGTACTCCGTTGAATTCACAGCTACATTATTTCCTCGATTATTTTCGAAGAAATACGGACCAATTATGGTTCAAATCTGGTGTTTAAGGCGAGGGTTGTCCCTGCTCCAATATCGACAATTGTGCTTATTCACGTGCCCATTGATGTGAAAATGGGCCTCGTCCGTAAACAATACATTTTCAAGGGTAGAGAATCGGTCCAGCATAGTGTCAGCCAATACCTTACGTTGAACGTAATCATTTGGTTTCATTTCCTGCACAATTTGAAGCTTAAATGGGTGTAATTTAAGGTCCAGATGCAAAATCCACCGTAGACTAGTTCTTGGTATTGCCAGAGCCGCCGAACGCTTACACGTAGATAATTCTGGATCGTTTCGTACGGATATTTCGACCTCTTGAATGTTCTCATCACTTCTTCTTGAACGTGGCCGCCATGTTTGTTTAATATTCGTTGTTGATCCCGTTTGCTCGAACTTTTCGACCCAAGCTTTGATCAAATTAACACTTGGACACTCACTTATACGGCGTAATCCGTATTCAATTCTAAACAGGCGTCGTACAGCAACGTAGGAATCATTGTTTTTGTAAAACTGTTTTACACAAAAATCACGCTGTTGTCGCGTGAAGCGCTCCATCTTGCATAAAATTGCATGAAGTGACGCATAGTTTCCCGCCAAAAAAGAGCCCTGCTTCCATCGAACGGTTTTCAAAAAAATCTAGTGTTGCTATTCGCAAAAATTTTGGCCCACCCTGTACTTACTATACTTTGATTGAAACCTATTAGATATTGCTTAAATTTTGACCTGTCTGGTCGTTTTAATCAACTTATGATTTTTAAAGTTTACTATAAATGTTATCGCAATGAACCTGTTACTGTACTGCAATGTCTTGCAATAATTTGTTGTTTCAAGGATGAAAGCTTTTATTTTGTAAGTCGTTTTTATAAAATACTAGCTTTTGCCTGCGACTTCGTCCTTTATGTGACTTCGTTTTTTTTCTTGGCTATAAACCTCACGGAGCCCGAGACCTTTCCAACGAATGCAAAACCGTGGAAATCGGTTCGTCCGTTCTGGAGTTATAGCGTCAGGAAGGAAAACCCGACTTATTTTTATATACTTAGTAGACTAATTGCGACCCGCGAGTTCGTTCACGTAAAATTCAAATATTGAGCAAGTACTTACCTTAAAGAAGCTGTTAATACTGTATGATTGATTTTTTGATTTGTTCTTATGATGCTAATCCACTTAGCGTGTATGGCCAAATATTCACGTTACTTGGGTAATACAAATTATCCTATCCTATCCTACTTCCTACTACTACTACTACTACTACTACTACTACTAAACTAATATATATTAATATTATAAATGCGAAAGTTTGTGAGGATGGATGTATGTGTGTATGTTTGTTACTCTTTCACGAAAAAACTACTGGACCGATTTGGATGAAACTTTACAGTAATTTAGGTTATTTATCAGAGTAACACATAGGCTACAATTTATAATGATTTTATGTAATTTTGATCATAATAAAACGATAAGTGTCAATTAGATCGGAAAAAAATCTTCCATCTGACAGCTATTTTGGCGTGCGCTGCCTAAACCAATGGTGTTACATAAAGATGATGTACCACAGGATTGTTTGTCTTAAATAGATCTAAATAAAAGTCCGCGATAGCATATTTCTACCTCTTATGTGCAAGCCAGTACGACCCAAATTGTGAACCATAAATTTAATTAAATTTGGTACTATTTTACAATGCACATATTAGTATATAATTATTAAACTCTTATCGAAATGAATACATTACTCGCATTAAGTATATAATGAAGATAAACTTTGTCTTTCACACTAAGTAATATGGCAAAATAGTTTAAAAGTTATCACGATATGATTGACTTGAACGGAGCGCCAAACGACAACAGAACATCCACGATGAAAGTTGGCTATGTGAAAGAACTATACTAGCACCAAGAAATGAGACAGTTGTGAAAATCAATAAAATTATCTTGGACCAAGTAACCAGCGATGCAACAACCCAACTTCATCCATCGACACAGTCGCTACCCTGGGGAGTTTCTTAACTCTTTGGAGCTATCCGGGGTGCCATCACTTAGGCTCAAATTAACCTTTCAACGACCGACCGACAGCCGGCTGTCGGGCTGCTAATGTCTTTCTATTGTGTCTCAAATCACGTGTGTTCGAAGGATTAAAAGTCGGTATACCCGTTTTGTTAATGCGCAACTTGGACGCCCCGAGACTATGTAATGGAACTAGATTGCGAGTCATTGAACAAGGCCCCAATTTTATTGTAACTGGAGAAGCTAAGGGTGAAAATGTTCTTATTCCACGCATTCCAATAATACCTTATAACTTACCCTTTAATTTCAAATGTTTACAGTTCCCACTTAAAGTTGCATTTTCTATAACTGTTAATAAATCGCAAAGGCAAACTTTGAAGATAGCGGGGATACCTTTAGGCACGCCCTGTTTTTCCCATGCTCACATGTATCTAAATCCCAGAATCTACATATTTACGCTGAATAAAAAAAAACAAATAACATAGTATACGGGAGTATATTGCAGTAAAAACAGAGAAAATTTAACACAGATGTTAACCTATTCCAATTACATACATATTAATTCTTTACTTATTACAAAATCTATTAACAAAACTGCATCAAAATCCGTTCCGTAGTTTTAAAAATTTAAGCTTACAAAGAAAGCTACTTTGTATTATACTATGTAGTGATTAAATGCAAGTAACATTGGTCCGACCTGTTTATTAGTCAGTGTTTAGTAATCCGTTTGTGCTGGATAGGATATTCTCAAGCCCGGGGAAGGACATGGCTACTTTTTATAAACACACCATACAGGTAAAGATTGATGAAGAAGCCACTGGTCTTAGCATTTTGAAATTTGCAGAGTTCTTAGCTTAAAATAATGAGCACTTAGAAAGGAATTCAGATAATTCCACCCTCAAGAGATTCCCTCTAAATATTAGGTATAGGATTTCAAAGATTGTCATCATCATCTCCCTAGCCTTTTCCCAACTGTGTTTGGGGTCGGCTGCCAGCCTAACCGGATTCAGCTGGATACCGGTGTTTTACGTAGAGCGACTGCCTATCTGACCTCCACAACCCAGTAACTGGACGATACGATACCTCTTGGTTGGACTGGTCAGAGTTTCTGGCTAACCAGTAACGACTGTTCTACGTTCTACGCATGACAACCGAGACCAACGGCTTTACGTGCTTTCCGAGGCACGGGATGTCAGTGATGTCCAAGATGAACTTTAGAAAGTAAGTACATATGAGTTGAAAAAGTCACATTGGTACTTGCCCGGATTCGAACCCACCACCTCTTACACGAGAGGCGGGCGCCTTATCCACTGTGCCAACACGACTTTCAAACGGATTTCAAAGGTAATACCAGCCTATAACTGTCCCACTGCAGGGCAAAGGCCTCTTCTCATACAGAGAAGGCACGAGCATTGATCACCACGCTTGCTCAAGAGGGGTTGGCGATTTCGGACTTATAATAACTACAAGTCCAGGTTTCCTCACGATATTTTCCTTCACCGATGTCTGTGATGTCTAAGATAAACTTTAGAAAGTACATATGAATTGAAAAAGTCACATTGGTACTTGCCCGGATTCGAACCCGCGACCTCTTGCATGAGAGCCGGGCGCCTTAACCACTAGGCCATCACGGATTTCAAAGATTGTATGGAGACTAATTTTGAAGTTAGAAATTTGGGATGTACGATGTGAAGTTACATTAAAAAATACAAGTATTTAAAAAAAATCACGCAACTGAATGTGGCAGACCAAATTCTACGCGAGCGAAGCCGCGGGCAAAAGCTAGTATACTATATTATCACTGATTAACTTAGTAATTAAGAATTAGCCACTTTAATCAATGAAATGGCAGTGACAGGGGGGCATCCTGGGGGCCCCATAGCAATACGCATACGATGGTCGCTGCTTTCACAACTTATCTCAAAATAGGCCATCAAAAAATGATCTCATGTTTGGGTAAATCGGTCTGCGTCCTGCTATCGTATGGTTCATATGATTCGGTTCGGGGCTGTTGCTGTGGGACCCCGTATAATCATCAAATGACTTCTTCCGTCCTGGCGGGGCGGGAGGGCTTATCACACTTTTACTGACTAAAACCCACCCATGTCTATGCCCTCGGACTAGTCTAGGACCAAGAGCAAGCCCATAAGTTATAAAAAAAAAAAACAATGTTCCTTCGGTTGTCCTATATGTCCGGGGCCACGGTAACCATTAGAACTATTTCGCAACCCTGCACCCTGGGCAGTGAGGTGGTCATCTATTGCATACCCTATAATCGCTATTCATACTAATATTATAAATGGGAAAGTGTTTGTGTATGTAACTGTCTGTTTGTCCGTCTTTCACGGCAAAACTTAGCGACGTATTGACGTGATTTTTTAAGTGAAGATCATTGAAGGGATGGAGAGTGGCATAGGCTACTTTTTGTGTCTTTCTAACGCGAGTGAAGCCGCGGACAAAAGCTAGTAATAATGTGACTGGTAATTAGTGTACGATAACACGTAATTGTGCTCATGAGAGCAAACAATTTTTATTATGGAAGCAAAGCCGAAATCGCGAAAGATTTATCAGCTGTTTATATTTATGTTTGCCAAATGTACTGAACAGCTTATATTTTTTTCGCGATTTCGATCCCATAATAAAAATTGTTGGTTATGCGCCCATTCACGTGATTAAGTATCGTACACTAATTACCAATAGCCTTATATAATGCAAGCGTAATGTTGGATGTTCCAAGGCTCAATAGATACTTAGTGCTTCTAACCGGTGTCTTAGTGATCCACCTTGGGAGAGGCTTATGACCTGGATGTACCTACTATTACAGAATCACCTTATGTAACAAATTGTACCTGTAAATAACATTATATAGATATAGAATAATAATTATATACTTTGTATGATTAATGCAAGCTCGTGTGCATTGCAGACTTTGAATGCCTAATAATAGGTTGTGGCTTTAGATGAAATAGTATACTAGCTTCTGCCCGCGGCTTCGCTCGCGTTAGAAAGAGACAAAAAGTAGCCTATGTTACTCTCCATCCCTTCAACTATCTCCACTTAAAAAATCATGGCAATTCGTCGCTCCGTTTTGCCGTGAAAGAAAGACAAACATACATACAGACAAACACACTTTCCCATTTATAATATTAGTTTGGATGTTTAAAGGACTGTTATATCATTGTGGTTTGGAGACCTAACGCATATGTAGTTTTAACATGTCCGTTATTTTTCTAAGTTCATCAATTATAGGAAACTTACCTGCTTATGGAGATATAACTGCAAATAAACAAGATTTGCAACAAAGCAGCATTTTGGCTGGGCAGCGAGATTCATTTTTTTAACTGACGTTCTAAAGTGCCTCATACTGATCTAATGAAAATAAAGGATTACATACAAGTTAGTTTTTTTTTTAAATCAACCTCATTTTTTAGATAAGCATTCCACCAAACTATGAAAACAGTGATTTATTTTGAACTAGCTTTTGCACGCGACTTCGTCCGCGTGGAATAATAGTTCCCGTTCCCGGTGGATTTCCGGGATGAAAACAATCCTATATTCTTTCTCGGGCCCCGGACTATATGTGTACCAAATTGCATTCAAATCGGGTTAGTGGTTTAGGCGTAAAGAAGAGACAGACAGGCAGAGTTACTTTCGAATTTTATATATTAGTATGGTTATGGAAGTATGGATTTGATAAATAAACAAACAAATAAATTACCGACTAAGACAAATGATTGGGCCGGACTCCACCAAAACTGAGATGAGCGGAGTTGTCTCGTGCAGCCAAGGCTTGAGTTATTTCACATCTTACCACTTAGCTTTAGAGCAATGCAATTATATTTAGTTATTTATAAAAAATGTCTACACATCTCCGCTTTGGTGGAGTCTAAGCCTGAATAAGCTCCAATATGGTAAAGCTACTAAGTAGCACCAGCGTATTTATTACTGTGCGCGACCTTAAGAGAGGTAGTTAATAAACTCTTATATAATCTTGTAGGTTACGTGCCGTACCGACCGGTCTAACCAGTACATTACCAGTTACTGGCAGTTATTCGTAAGTAACTGTATTAGTAAACAAACCATAAAGACATTGCTGTCAAGTACCTCTAAGTACAAAAATCCATACTAATCCTCACAAATATTATAAATGGGAAAGTGAGTCTGTCTGTCTGTATATTTGTCTTTCTTTCACGGCAAAACGGAGCGACGAATTGACGCGATTTTTTAAGTGGAGATAGTTGAAGGGATGGAGAGTAACATAGGCTACTTTTTGTCTCTTTCTAACGCGAGTGAAGCCGCGGGCAAAAGCTAGTTAATAATAATTAACCTAACATTACGCCTATAACCTCATAGATTTCCTCCGCCCTGGGAGGGCAAAGAGTCTGTCAGACTGTTTCTGACATAAAACCACCCGGTGTTCCGTCTCCCACCTACGGCAATCCCCGACTGAAGCGGACCTGTGATGTGACCCAATGACAGAATTCACCGATAGATAATGTAAGTATTTCAAATAGACCACTTTTAAATGATCAAGGATTGAATCTTATCGAGAAAGTTTAAACTATCTAGCTCGTGCCGAAACGATAAAGTTTCCTCGAATTCACTTAAATTTCCACGGATACACTTCAATCAAAATTTTTTTCTCAAACACATTTTAGACCGATTAGAAACCCATAATTATTAAGATTTTTAATTATAAAGCTATGACGTACTTTTCAACGAATTCATGCGTAAAACATCCTTCATGATTTATCTTTTGTTCTTAGTTTTTTTATTAGTTCCATTCAAAATTGATGTTTTAGGGTTAAACACACAATATTTTTAACTACGTCTATTAACTCATGGCCGACGTGACACTAGCCTATCAATGAATTTCTTATCACTTTCACTTTGAGGTTGTTGCCCTCTGTTTGGTAATATCAAAAATACCGGTTAAACTATAATTTAGATGATTGTCAAGGGCAGTAGTAGCCTGCCCTTGACTGTCATCATCATTGATACAAGTTACGTCACTATCATCCATCCGACACGAACGAAGTAAGATCCGTCATGTCTTCAATAAGTACTTTTCAATTCCCTACAATCATGTTTTACTAGACACCGAAAGAAACGAGTGAAAACTAAATCACCATTTGGGCGAAATTTCATTAGAATTCTAATGAAATAGAGCTTGATACATCTTACTGGTCGCGCCACTAGTGGGCGATTCAATCGCCGACAACTTTTTATTACAAACGGACAAACATCATCTTAAAAAGTTCCGACTTTGTATGGTGTGACCCTTAAAAAAATCCCTAGAGAGAGTTTACGATTCTTGGCGTTTTTCCAGATTTCCGGATTTTCCAGATGTGTTTCCAAATGCATATAACCCGCATGTATTCAAGAGACGAGTGCATAAGCATCTTTTGGGTGAGCTCGCTCCATCGTAGGCCCCGTCTATGCCCTCGGGCTAGTCTGGGACCAACAGCAAGCCCATAAGTAACAAAAAAAAACAATAAACCGAAAAAAAACAATTGCGATATAAAACATTTACAATTTCGCGATTTTTTTCCAAATTCTGACGAAACAAAACCATGCAGATTGAACAAGGTTCTGCAAATGCCAATGGTCCGTTGATCGATTATCTAAATTAGCATAAGTTTTACGAGTTCGAAATAGATGCACTTCAACCTTGAGACTCCAAAAACACCAATAATAGTTGTAATTAATATTTGTTGAGTGGGAAATCATCAAATGACGTGTCCCGTCATGGGTGCGGCGGGAGGGCGTGAAAACCCACTCATGTTCCTTCGATTGCCCTTTACGTTCCAGGGTCACGGTAACTATTATAAACATTCCGCAACCCATAGGATAATAGGATTTCTTAACAAATAGCGTAAAAAAGGCGATAATCATGTAAATAATAGAAGATTTGTAAAAAGTGGGTTGAGATAACCCTAAATTGGTTGGTTTACCTGTATTCTTTATTGAATTTGGTTCAAGTATAGGTAAGACCATAAAGAGAGAATTTTCAACATGCTTTTTATTCACTTACTTCAACTGGAACTATCTAACAAAATGTGCAAAGAAATCTTGAAAGTATTTAACCAACTTCTCATTGTTGGTATTTGTCGTAAAAAAGGCCTATGAGTGTTTATCGATGACAATAATTATTATCTGATCACGTGTTTGAGCTCAATGCAATCAACCCAATGGAATCATGACCCACCATAAGCTTATTTTCCTACAGACATTCAAATTCAATTAGGTCGACAATCGCGTAAACATGTATTAAAAATGTCACACGTCTAGTCTTATTATTTTGACAGCTTCAAACGATTTATCGTCAAAATGGGTCATGATTGGTTTTTTTTTTGAGAGTGGGAAATCATCCCGTCCTGGACGGGGCGGGAGGTCGTGTCAGACTTTTACTGACTAAAACCAGCTCATGTTCCTTTTTTTTGGTGAGTGGTAAATCATCAAATGACTGCTCCCGTCCTGGGTGCGGCGGGAGGGCGTGTCAGACTTTTACTGACTAAAACCCACTCATGTTCCTTCGATTGCCCTTTATGTTCCAGGGTCACGGTAACTATTATAAACATTCCGCAACCCCGGCAGGCGTGGCCCTGTTGGGCCCCTAGCTCATGTTCCTTCGGTTTGCCCTTTATGTTCCAGGGTCACGGTAACTATTATAAACATTCCGCAACCCCGGCAGGCGTTGGCCTTGTTAGACCCCTTCTCATGCTGACTTCTCTTGGAGACGCGCGTGGAACACAAACGCGGCGTCGACGCGGGCCTGGTCCTTTAAAATTAGGTCAAGGTGTCTCAGTCTGTCTAACTCATAGAAATAATCAAATAACTAATCCTTTGACAGTCATCTTACAATTCTATCTTTATCTAAAGGCAATAGGCATCTTCTATCGTCGCCCTCATTTAGAGGTACTATTACAGAGTATTACATTATACAAGATGCCTCCTGAAAGGTTTTGCGGATTCAAAAATGCAAAACCCTAAGTAAGCTATTGACCAAGCATTTTGTTGTTTACTTCGTTCTACTTAGAATCGGCCACGAATCCTCGAATTGGCGTCAATCAAAAGCATTGTAGGCATATCCGGCGATTTACATTTACATAAGATGATGCAGCATCCCATTTGTTCATTCAACAAAGTTATTTTAAAACCCTGTAGTAATAAATAGTCAATCGTAAATCCTAACTGCGACGTGAACAGAGCTAGCCTCGACGATGTACTTGCCCTTCACTGACCTGAAATCTAGATACTAAAATATTTACTTACTTATATAATGTGCCTACACTATGAGATCAAGGAAAACATACTTACAACTAAAGAAACCTGTTTGTTACTCGTAACACCCTGAACAGGCAAAATTCATAAGAAAACATTTAAAAAGGTACGTGGTTTTTATTCATTTATTTATTAAAACTTCATGCCCAAGTGTACATGGGCGGACTTAATGCCTTAAGCATTTTCTACCAGTCAACCGAGAGTAGACGAGATATAACATGGCGAGTGCATAATTAAAAACAATAAAAGGACACAGCTTTCAGAAATACAAACAAAAAACGTTTTTGAAAAGATTTTCCTGATAATTTAAAAAATAAATCAAGTAAAACTCGCCCAGTAAATGGGTTGTGGTCTGTGGAGGTCTGGTGGGCAGTAGCTTCACATAAAACGCTGGTCTGCATCCAGCTAAATCGAGTTAGGGTATAAGCCGACCTTAACTTAATTGGAAAAAGGCTAGAGAGGTGATGAAGATGGTACGTCAAACCTAAGACCTAAGATAAATACAGATCACAAAGATCTACTAAAAGACAGCGAGTTAAATTATCTTTTGACCTAAATATGTTTCGATTAGTTTTAATATCGTATCGACATACTGAACACATGGGGATAGCTGTAATAATATGTTCAGTAAATTGCTGCATTCTATTTATTTAAGTAAATTGTCTGACTGAAAAATGGAATTTTAAAAAATTCCAAGGATTTTTGTTTTTCCCAAAAGGAGGTTCAAGGGAATCCCTTGTACCTCCTTTTGGGTAGAAACAAAAATCCCTGGAGGGGATTAACGGTTGTATATAATAGAATTCTGTTACTTTCAAAGTGTTCGTTTGAAACCTCATTTTTTTTTAATGTTCCTTCTCAGATTATTCATCCAGCAAATACTTATACTCATTAAATCAATTTAATTTTTTTTTCTATGCAAAGCACATAATTATTCATTGTGTTGATACGTGCAAAAATAATGACAAAATAAAATAAATATTTCCATATATAATTGTTAACAGGAAACAATTTATAGATCTTAATTCAATTATTTTATATTAATTCTACAAGAAAAAAGCACATGTTAAAATATTATAAAATCAATTAGAACCACTGTGACAATTTATTTTTAATTGATGGAGTTAAGTTCTGAACCGATAGATAACACTGCTCTCTACCAACATAGCCAACATTGTAGTACTATTCTAAAAAGAACCAAGAGCATTTTGGGTACATTTAAAAAAAACTAAAAGGTGATTGCATCCACAGTTGATACCTTCTTACAACAATCTTGTACAGTACTGTTGAGGTATCTTTTAATACAAAGAAAGAAAGAAAGAAAAACAGTTTATTCGTGTTATAAGATGGTAAAGTTTTACATTAAAAGAACTTAACAATTCTATTATAAACAATTCTATTATACGCTGAATTACAATCCATATTAATATTATAAATAGGAAAATGTGTGTGTGTGTGTGTGTCTCTTTTTCCGTCTATTCGTCCGTCTGTTTTACGGAAAACGGAGTGACGAATTCACGTAATTTTAAGTGGAGATAGTTGAAGGGATGGAGAGTGACATAGGCTACTTTTTGCCTTTTTCTAACGCGAGCGAAGCTGCGGGACAAAACAAGTACGAATAGAATTTCAACCACTGTATCCCACAATAAGATTTCGTGTTGTGGAGTCCAGTCTCTTTCAGTCCCGAATATAGAATCGACATAATTATAATAGAATTTAAACCTTCCAACACACGTGATTCGAGACACAATAGGAAGACAAAAGCAGCCCGACAGCCGGCTGTCGCTTGGTCGTCGAAAGGTTTAATGAAATGTTTCTTCAAGATTCAAAAAGGACAAAACAGACATTGGACAAACTGACCATTATTGACATGATCTCTGTTCCCAGCCCACCCATATGAACAGGAAGAACCGCAGCTCTCTTGGCACTCGGAAAAAGTCCCAGACTTTGACAGTCATTGTTTCACATTTCCGTGAGATAGTTCCGTGTTATGGTATTTATTATTTCGGTAAATTAAACAAAGAGTACAGTAGTAGTACAATCACACGAAATATAATCAGGAAAGGGTCGCACCTTTGATATAACAATGGAACTCGTCTATTTTCCAAATAACCATTTTCTATGTTTTCTTCTACAATTTGTACGAATGCCATTTTTACGCAGGTCGTGCTAATTTAAAATTATAATTTCCACTATATCAACCTTTAAAGAGTCTTATGATAGGAGAGAAAGAGTAAGAAGAGAGAAAGAGTAGTTTCAAGATTCTGTATTTTTATTAAGTAGAGAGAGAGTTATTAAGTAGTTTTCAAGATTCTGGAATTTTTCATATTACAAAGTAGTAAGTCTTTTTGCCTATCTATCAATTTGTACTCGTTCGTTAAACTTTTTATAGGCAATAATCACACTCACAAAAAGTACTAAATAAGTACTTACAGGAAAATTATAACCTTTACCCCGACCGTGACCTTTAATGACCTCAACCGTCTGAAACACGAAAGAAAGAAAAAAGCGTCTGGGCTCACACGCTAGAGACCACCTATAATAGCATGATTATTAAATCAATGCTATTACCCTGGAAAGGCCCTCTGATAAGGTAGATCGATATTATGATTAAATCCAGTGGCTAATGTTCTATAAGGGACTACGCATATTTATTCAGCCCTATTTAGCTTGTGCCCATAGAAAACGACGATTTTTTATAAAAACGCATACGCGTTCCGCTTCCGCTTTTTTCGGCTTTCCGTGTTTGTTCAGCTGGTGCCGATTCTCTTGTGCACAAACTAACGTAAATTAAGTGCATCTTTCTCTTTCCGTTTAATTAAGAAAAGGACAGAAGATCAAATATTAGTTAAGTCCTGTCAAATTTAGACACTCCATAGATAATTTAGACGCAATTTAAAAACATGGCGTCTAAATATACGTCAATTTTCATCAGGCGCTGTCTAATTTGACAGGATTAAACTAAAATGTATCTTCTGTCTTTTTCTTTAAGAAATAGAAAGAGGAAGATGCACTTAGCTTAAATTTACGTTAGTTTGTGCATAAGAGAATCGGCACCATTGTATAAAATTGTGTTTTTTATTGACGTAAACTTTTAATATTGATTAAAGGCTCGGGAAATGTGCGGTTCCGAATAAGATGTCATCCATAAATTAGGTCACAAATTAAGCAGAAAAGATGGAGTCAAAGACGCGTGACACTGGTGCCGATTCCCTTGTTTAGAAACGATTCAAAATTAGTCAGTGATACCGCGCGACAGCCAACTGTCGCGGCTGTTTTACACATTTTGCAACGAATTCTCGGAATTTGGGCGGAGTTGAATGAATTAACGCTTTTTCCGACAAATTAATGGAGGGGTGGAAATGTGGACGCCCGACCTTTGGTTCACTCCCCGAACATTATCCGAAATAAATTTCTAGCCTTCTTACTCACGAGAGGGAAGCAGTAATCAAAGGCTGAAAAGCCAAACAATCATGACATGTCTTTTTACATAAAAAAATGTTTATTAGACATACCAAGATTATTTACATAAAATTAATTACGTAACCTCAATTTATTTTTGGCTATTAACTATCTATAAACATTTTTAACTTTTTTTTTTATAAAGATTGTTTACCTTAAGATCCTAAACCGACGATGGAGTGTAGTGAAATAACTAGTCTTCATTATAAATTGTTAATAAATAATATTACTTTTTCAAATAACAGTGATCACAAAAATGTACATTTAGCCAGCAACAACTAGATTGTCCATTAAATAGCCAGCAACAACAAGATTTTTCATAAAATTAAAGTGACTAAGAATAAACTAAAACTTAGATATTATTAACGGTGCATTAATGGTTGCCCGGAATTACAACATTTGATAGCGACCCGCCTGATCTGTTAGCTTAAACCTGTGTTTCAGGCTATCACTTTACAGATTCAGTTACGTCAGTAAAATTGAATGTTACAGTAAAACTATTATGAAAAAATATATATTTAATTAATAGTTACGAGAATGAAGCTTATAGTATACTAATACCTAAAACTACATCTATAAAAATATACGAAATAAACACCATGTTCAATTAATATCAAGCAAAATTTCTAGAAGTGGTTCTGTCTGTGTTATTGAGTATCACTGAATATTCTGACAATATCGTAAAATGCCTCTGATTTGCATTATTAACTGGTCTAGAGCATCACATATCCGGACTTTTTAACGATTTATTTGTTTTAATCATAATTAATTAAATAGACGAGGGTATGCAAATTTCATTCACATTTCGCCCGCGCGGTCAACTCATATTTGATAAATCTTTGCAAGGAACACAGCTCTTTTTTTCTGAATTTGTTACATATAAACTAAGATCTGTAAGTTGTGTCCTTTTATTGTTATTAATTTATGCACCTGCCATGTTATATCTCATCAACTCTGGGTTGACTGGTAGAAAATGCCTAAGGCATTAAGTCCGCCCTTGTACGCTTGTGCATGAAGTTTAAATAAATAAATAAATAAGAGGCTATGACCAAAAATAGTTGGCCACTAGAACCGCCACATGCCCTGGTCATGGCCTGGTAGGTTACCATGACGTTTAAAGTAAGACTGTTTTATTCCTGTTCCAGAGTGTGCAAGTAACAGCGTTAGACACGTTGTCTAGCGCCGTCTCTTTCCCACTGAAAGTAATATCGAAGTAATACTGCTAAAAGAGCTTGTGGTAGGCCCCTGTGATTTTAGACAAATACTTGAACAAATGGATTACGGGTTGTGAATCGTATTAAATCTATAAATAAAAAGAAAAGGCTGAGTGTTAAGCTCAAGGAGTGTTAAACCACGGGTGTAAGCTAGTTCATTCTAAAAATATCTAAGTAAACTGGGTCAATATAGATATTAAGCTTATCTATACGACTCGTGTCATTTTGAACGAAATTGGCTAGTCAATTAAAAGTCGATCATGCGAACGATATAGTCATTAAACATAGTCGCTGCGGACATAATGTTTTGTTTCTATTTTTACGAATACGTAATACTCAAGTGTATTTCCTATATAAATAAATAAATATAAATATAAATATCCTGGGACATCTTACACACGGCCATCTGATCCCAAGCTAAGCAGAGCTTGTGTTATGGTAATCAGACAGCTGATATACATACTTATATAATTTTTAAATACATACATATTATAGATAAATAACACCCAGACACAGAACAAACAATTATGCTCATCACACAAAGTTTGTCCTGGGTGGGAATCGAACCCACGACCTCTGGCTTAGCAGTCAGGGTCACTGACCACTAGACCAACAGGCCCGTCAAAAAAAAAAAAATTGGAGAGTCGGGTTTTACGGTTTAAGATACTTTATTTCACTCAACAAGAATATATATATGTAGCAGTCATCTGGTTGAATCAGCTATTTGATTGTATGGCTAGCGCGTTCATTGAATGACGACATTTAATTAAATGACTAAAGGACAACTCGTCAAGTTGTTTAATGCAACGTTCAACGACTTGACTGAACGTCATTTAGCATTGTCGTTAAATGTGATATAGCCTACTTTGTAATGTTTGTTTAGAGTGAACATAAGTTGGCAGCTTAAAAACTTAACTTCCTTTACATAAAAAAATGAGGACATAACATGACACACCTTATTATGATTTTAATTTAAAAATAAATACTTTCAAAGTACCCGAGGGCGGCGTATTAATAGGTAAATCCATGCTGTCACACTATTTTATAACGAATAAGTCACTTTAAAGTGAATTTAGTCAAAAAAATATCAAGACAGTGCTATCTGTGCTAGATATTTTACGCCAAATTTGTTTTGGTGACTACTAACGCCGCAGTGGGAAAAAATGAACTAAATTACAATCACCTGACTGATTTTACGTCCGCTCTGTTCAAAGGGCTATGTTACAATCAGCTATCTAGTTGGACGTTGAGTGATGCTTGTTTTATCAACGTTCGGCCAAGTCATTCAATCAAATGTCGTCATTCAATGAACGCGCTAGTCATACAATCAAATAGCTGATTCTACTAGATGACTGCGACATATACACTAATGTCGTGATGGCCCAGTGGATATGGCGCCCGCCTCTCGTGTAAAAGGTTGTGGGTTCGAATCCGGGCAAGTACCAATGTGACTTTTCAATTCATATGTACTTTCTAAAGTTTATCTTAGACATCACTGACATCCCGTGCCTCGGAAAGCACGTAAAGCTGTTGGTCCCGGTTGTCATTCGAAGAACTTTGACAGTCGTTACTGGTTAGCCAGAAACTCTGACCAGTCTAACCAAGAGGTATCGTGTCGCCCAGATACTGGGTTGTGGAGGTCAGATAGGCAGTCGCTCCACGTAAAACACCCGGTATCCAGTTGAATCTGGTTAGGCTGGCAGCCGACCCCAACACGGTTGACGGCTAGGGAGATGATGATGAAGAATATATACACTAAACTATACTATACTATATTCACTTATATGAGGAAAAAATAACAATTTTAAGTTACTGTTTAAGCGACTGTTTTGTCAGTATAAAAGAAAGATAAAATAAAAATTAATGTTATAGGTACAAAACAATTAGTAAAAGCTTAGGATAACGCATTCAAAATATGATGCTTTAAAAGCCTTTTAAAAGTTAGAATAGATTTGGATTCTTTAATCACTTAGTCACACTTTTATAGCCTTTTTATGGGTGGGAATTTCATTAAATGACTCCTCCCGCTGTGGGCGGAGAGGAAGGGAGTGTCAGACTTCTACTGACTAAAACCCACTCATGTGCCTTCTTAGCCACTATGTATAAGTTCTATTCTAGCAAATAAAGCATTAATTCATTCATTATAATATTTATTAACGGATAGATCTTAAGTTTGCATGCTTTAACCAAAGCAAAACATGTATGTTCCTTAATTAGTTTTATTACCATCTTTGTATACCGTGTTTTTAGCAAATAAATATACTTACTTACTTATTAATTACTTCATTTATTAGCCCTCTATGTCCTGCACCGGACCCGGCAGGGTGGTCTGCAACCCTCTCGAGTTGTAATAATAACAGACTTCTGAGTCAACGCAAGCAAGACAAGGTTTAAGATAAGATAAGGTTTCATGGCGTCAATTTTGATCTCACAAAATAATCAATGCCTACAGGGTATTTCCGTTTGATCCAAATCATGTTTGAACAGAAGCAATACCTTAACTGCTACTAGGCATTGGCTTTTGTAACTGTGTCTGCTCCATATTTTTTTTTATTTTGTTTAAAATTGCCGAAAATGGTTAGAAAAGCATTAAGATACATTAAAACAATTATATGATTTTTTTACTTTACCCTAAATTGCGTTAAATGCAATAAAAGTAGACAATGGTTTTTTGCTTTTCTTAGAATTTACTAGTAATGAAATAGGTATAATGATTTAAATAATAAGTTTTAACTTCTCTCGTTTCAACAACTTATAAGCCAGATAGAATTTTGGCACGATTGGTCTGGGAAGGAAACTTCGGTACGGCCACCATATCTACGATTTATTGAGAAGAATAAAATGTCTAATCCTGAAAGGATAAGACATTTTATACTGAACTCATTCCGCCTTATTACAAAACAAGGTTTTTCTCTAAACCAGGTTTAAACCATTGAGCTAGGTTTTGTATTTCGAATCTTGATCGTATCAGAATAAGATTCAAATTACAAAACCTGGCGGACACGGAACTATCTCACGGAATTGTGTGACAATGACTGTCAATCTCTGGGAGTTTTTTCCGAATGTCAAGAGCGCTGTGGTTCTTCCTGTTCCTATGGGTGGGCTGGGAACAGAGATCGTGTTAATAATGGTCAAACTGTCCCATGCCTGTTTTGTCTTCTTTGAATTTTGAAGAAACATTTCGTTTAACCTTTCGACGACCAGGCGACAGCCGGCTGTCGCGCTGCTATTGTCTTTCCATTATGTCTCGAATCACGTGTGTTTGAAGGTTAACTGGTATTAAATAGTGCAAATTAAAAGGAATTTATCACCATATAAAGCTATAATGACTGCGTTCATGGTCGTGCTACGAAATACAAGATGCAAGCCATAAAAAAATAATTTATTATACGATGAGAAATAGACACGTATTATGTGCTATAAAATTAATTTATTCACTTAATAAAATAATGACTTGGCAATTTTCATAACATAATGAAGCTAGTATAAAGTTGTCGAATGCACCTGCTTTGTCTATGATGATTATGGCAATAGGGATGACTAATATTATAATACATACATTCCCTTTTTTTAACGACATACAGTTTATCTAATATAAGTATCTTTATATTTATCCGGACCGCGGGACATCATTCGACGTGCTCTTGTTGCCGTCGGCGTTCCAGCTGTATTAGAACCCAACGGTTTGGCACGCGACGATGGCAAGAGACCGGACGGTATGTCCTTATTCCCTTGGAAGATGGGTAGGCCTTTAGTGTAGGACGGTACGTGTGTCGATACTCTTGCGCCATCCCATCTTCCTAGTACGGCGTGCTATGCCGGTGCTGCCGCCTCGGCTGCGGAAAACATCAAGCGGCGAAAGTACAGCAATCTTACTGGAAACTATATTTTCGAGCCGTTTGGGGTTGAAACCCTTGGGCCATGGGGTCCGAGTGCCCACCTTATTTTTAAAGACCTGTCAAAAAGACTAGTTGACTCTTTTCGTGACCCAAAGGCTGACTTTTATCTTGGCCAGAGGCTTAGCATTGCCATCCAACGTGGCAATGCTGCCAGCCTCGTGGGCACTTTACCGGTTGACAGCGATGCGGAGGAGTTTTTTGATGCCATTTTATTTTAATTTTTTATTTTAATTCTAGTTTTATTAATTTAATTTTTTTTTTTAATATTGTGTATTTTGATTAAATAAAAACATTGTCTTAATAATATAAGTATCTTAACTATGAAATCTAAATATAATATATACAAAAGTTAAATTCTAGGTGTATTTTTGGTTTTGCACACACAACCCGCTACAGGATGATTCTGCCCATGAAAACAGACAACTTTTATTATCAGCTGTTTCTAAAAAAAGTTCAATGCCCTCCCGACCATAATGTATGAAACAGCTGATATAATTTACGAGATTTTAGTGTTGGAGAAAATAGAATATTAGTTAAGTCCTGTCAAATTAAGACACTCCATAGATAATTTAGTCGCGATTAAAAACATTGCGACTAAAAGTACGTCGATTTACTTCAGGCGCTATCTAATTTGACAGGATTAAACATAAATGTATATTTTTTCCTGTTCTTTAAGAAATGGAAAGAGAGAGATATGCACTTAAGTGAAGTTTGTGTACAAGAGGATTAGTGCCATTGAGTACCTAACTGCAGCTACAACTAACAAACTAACATTATATCATGTTGCATCCCACATCAAAGACCTTCCAAGGCATTATGGTCATCCCATCTGTTCTTTTCCCATCGTCGCGTGCCTGGCCACTAGGTTCTAAAGCAGCTGGCACTAAGGCGAAGACATTAATTTATTATAATTATTTATTAAATTCACACAAAACCGTAAAAATACCTCCTTGGTAAAAACTGCATGAATAAATGCAGTGCATGCTTAAGTTTATTGCCTTCAAACTTGAACTTCAACTCTATTGAAGTTGTTTGAGGTTCATAAATAAATGAATAATGCTTGACAATTCTCTGCCTGCTAGGAGATATTTTTATATCATTTAGATTTCAAAAACCTGACTACTAGTGACTACCTAAAGTAAAGTTGTCACCGACGCAGCTGTTTATAGATATCTGCAATACCCAGGCCTCGTTTATACTTTACCATTCCCAAGACAAAAATGATACTGTCTCATGTACCTGTAATTGAATACTCTTCAAACGCAATTATAGCAAAGCTATGAAGAGCTATAGAGATATAATAATTATAACAGGAATAAACACAACGGTAGTACTTCCTCGGATTCAGTAGGCATTTCAGCCGCTGAGTTTTTTCCACTTCGGTCAAACCAGAATTTTTATCATTTTTTATTTTTGAAGGGTGTTAATTCTGACCGTACAAAATTATTGAGGTAGGATTCATTTACTACGTTTTCTTTTGTACTATGAAAATTAAAAGGTTTTTCTCTCTGACCGTACAAAATTACCTTTAAAATGATATCATCAAAAATATCAACAATATTGAAATTTCAGTTTCGACCGGGACGGACGGATGTCAGTGGCCAAAACGCCTACAAGCCCTTCCCCGGACGTGTATATACAATTTCTACTACTGTATACGCTCTTTACTTATGTAACTCGTGAACGCTTATTTACCAAATAATAGATCGTTTATTATAATGTAAATATTCGCGTCATCAACAAGGCCTTGTGAATTTGTAACTCAATTAAATTTTACGAGGTATGCTAAATTGGGTGGAGAGACATAGACTAGTCAACTATGTTATGTAACTGGTCTTTGGCCGTGTACATCAAATAAATAAATATTCTATAGAGACAAGACTAGACAACAACAGTATTCTGGACACTAATCACTACAAACAACACCGCACAGAAATCGTAATGCCGTGTTATGACAGGCCTGCCGGTTAGCGACCCTGACTGCTAAGCCAGAGTTGTGAGTTCGATTCCTACCCAGGACAAACTCCCTGCCGGGGTTGCGGAATGTTTATAATAGTTACCGTGACCCTGGAACATAAGGGCAATCGAAGGAACACGAGTGGGTTTTAGTCAGTAAGAGTCTGACACGCCCTCCCGTCGCACCCAGGACGGGAGCAGTCATTGGATGATTTCCCACTCACCAAAAAAAAAACCCAGGACAAACTTTGTGTAATGAGTATGATTGTTTGTTCTGTGTCTGAGTGTGATTTACCTTTAATATGTTTGTATTTAATTATTTATAAAATATTTATATTTATAAATACGTTTATTTTATTACGTTTTATTATTTATGATTACGTTTGTAAAAAAATGATCTGGTTGCTATAGTACAGGCTCTGCCTGTATTTTCAGATATTTACTTATTTTACAGAAGTGCGATGGAAACAGGAATAGTGCTTAGTCTATGTACGTGCTAAATAATGTTTATTTGTACCGGCCTCAGAGAAACATGGCTTAGACCAGAGCAAAGAATCATGCTCATCACATAAAGCTTCCCTTGGGTTGAATCGAACGACCTTTGACTTAGCATCAAGGTACTACAGGGTGCGCTAACCACTGTACGAACGGGCCCATCTAAAATCCGTGTTTGCGAGAGAAAGTATAGGATTTTTTCCGCAAAGTCGATATTTATTAACTGAATCCATACTAATATTATAAATGGGAAAGTGTGTCTGTCTGTCTGTATGTTTGTCTTTCTTTCACGGCAAAACGGAGCGACGAATTGACGTAATTTTTTAAGTGGAGATAGTTGAAGGGATGGAGAGTAACATAGGCTACTTTTTGTCTCTTTCTAACGCGAGCGAAGCCGCGGGCAAAAGCTAGTATCAGATAAATCTGAAAACCGTAAAATGAAATGCCAATGTTTAACCTTTCGACAACCAACCGACAGCCAGCAGTCGGGCTGCTATTGTCTTTCTATTGTGTCTCAAATCACGTGTGTTCGACAGATTAAATAGCACTTTATTTTCCGAGTGAGTCTACCCACACTCATTTTTAAAAGTGGCCCACATGCCAGTTTTTTTATGAGCAAGATGTCCCATAACCCTATAAATCTCGCTGTAAGGGCGAGTTAAATAAACAAAACTAAGCAGGTACTTTGGCTTAACACTATACCTGTCACTGTTACACAACCATCAAACGTCAAGTGCACGGTAGAGATGGAAGATAGTTAAACCAAAGTTCGTGCCTGTGACTTCTATTTATCTCCCCACTAGGTTGTGCCCGCGGCTTCGCTCGCGGTAGAAAGAGACAAAAAGTAGCCTATGTTTCTCTCCATCCCTTCAACTATCTCCACTTAAAAAATCACGTCAATTGGTCGTTCCGTTTTGCCGTGAAAGAAAGACAAACATACAGACAGACAGACACACTTTCCCATTTATAATATTAGTATGGATAACACTAGATGCTCTAGACACTCAAACTCAAGTTCTAACGCAGACTTAACATAACAAATAAAACCCTACTTAAATACTTAATTAATCTGTTCGTAACAAATATCTGGTAATATTAATGAGAACGCAGTAACGTTCCGTTACGACACAGTACGTAACTAAGCTGCCGGTAACGCGGCGGAACGTGGATTTCCTCGTTCCTTGTACAATTATACGTTGCGATTACCCGCCATTTAGTCAGTTTAGGATATAGATGTTGTAACGTAACCTAGGGTTGCCCCGCAAATACACGTTACTTAGCAAGTTACTTGGGCTAAGCACTATATCTGTCACTGCTACACATTTGGGTAGTTTACACCATTAACCAATAAATGTAAATAAATATTTATACAAACACAATTTCTATAAAACCTCTTTTAAATTCGGTTCATTCTCAATTTGCAATAAAATTTTATTTTTGGTTGCTTTGAATGCAATAAATGGATAGTCAACTGAGTTGTTATTTTAGTGAAGTCATTAGTTGCAATTGCCATACAAAATCTATTGAAAAATTGCGTTTTGACAGCTCATAAAAAGTACGTCAATTGATAATGGTGTAAACTACCGTATTTTCAAAAGACTTGACTGCTAAGCCAAAGTCAGTGCTTAGTAGCAGGATATTTTTGGGCCCCATTTCGCAGTATTTTATGAACCACTAGCGACCCGGCCCAGCTTCGCACGGGTGTAATGAACCTTTAAAAAATTTAGCTGTAATATGCACGATTTATTCACATAAATCTTACTCTTAAATCACCCTATTAAAAAATACCGCATCAAAATCATCAATCATCAACTTAATAATACTAACTACCTACTAGTTTTTGTCCTCTAAGTGCCAATAAGAGACTAGCTCTTACAATTGGCAAAGAAAAAAAGAGAACTAACTTTACCTTCACACATACTGCTTAGAAAAATCCGTACTAATATTAAAAATGTGAAAGTAACTCTGTCTGTCTGTCTGTCTCTTCTTCACACCTAAATCACTGAACCGATTTGAATGAGGTTGGTACAGATATAGTCTAGGACCCGAGAAAGGACATAGGATAGTTTTCATCCCGGAAATCCCGCGGGAACTGGAACTATTAATCCACGCGAACGAAGTCGCGGGCCTTCGCTTGGGTGTTACAAATCTTTAAACTTTTCTCTTTTATAATATTATGCACGTTTTATACATAAACTCACACGTTTTAAACCTTACTCTTAAATCACTTTAATTTTAAAAATACCCCCGTTTTTGCCCCGACTGGTGCAATTTCAACGAAGGATGTTCTTGTTCTATTTATTTTTATACTTCCAAAGCTCTTACAATAATATCTCTTACGCCAATAAAGAAAACAAACTTTAGCTCTATACATATTGCTCAGAAAATTTAAAGAACACTTTACAAAAACAAACCAGTGTAATATTCATTGACAACTTATTTTCGTTTCCGACTGTACTTGTCAACATTTTCTTACTATAATAAATAACTCTCACAAATCATTCACTTTATTCTGACAAAGAAAATGGTACATTACCATAATGCTGTAGTTAAAATTTTTTTTGGAGAAAAAACGTTTTTGATCAGTATATTTTTGACTAAAGACTCAAAAGCACGTGCTTTTATGAGAATTTTGAAAATCACAGTTTAAAAAACGTGATTTGTAGTGTCTTTGAGTGTTAAAAAAAACTGCTACTGGCTAAAATGTCTACCAATCAAAACGGTTCTAATAAGGTCAGTGTTTCGATCGTCCTCGACCTTTCAACGACCAAGCGACAGGCGGCTATCGCGCTGCTATTGTCTTTCTATTGTGTCTCGAATCACGTGTGTTCGAAAGTTTAATGCTCCACTCCTGTGGTTCCTCTTGCTCGTGTTAATGGTGCCGATTCTCTTATTCACAAACTAACGTAAACTTAAGTTAAGTGCATCTTTCTCTTTCCATTTAATTAAGAAAAGGTCAGAAGATAAAATATTAGTTAAGTCTTGTCAAATTTAGACAATCCATAGATAATTTAGACGCGTTTTAAAAACATGGCGTCTTCTAAATATACGTCAATTTTCTTCCGGCGCTGTCTAATTTGACAGGATTAAACTAAATTGTATCTTCTGCCCTTTTCTTTAAGAAATGGAAAGAGAAAGATGCATTTAACTTAAAATTAGTCTAGTTTGTGACCAAAGGAATCGGCACCATTATGTAACAAGCTAGTTGTTGCCCGCGACGTCGGTCGCCCGCGTATACGCTACGATGCAGTAAAAATACTAAAGGAACCTGAATAACAGTTCAATTTATCCGACAAAGTGATACCGTAATAAAATATAGCCTATGTGTTGACCTCTTGACAATATTCATTCAAAATTGGAATTAAATCTATGTACTTTTTGAGTTAATCCCTAACAAATATACAAACAAATAGACAGACAGACAAAATCTCAAAAAAAAAATATTTTGCATTCAGCATCGGTTAAAATAAAATAAAATGAAAATTTTCACCACACGCACGAGTCGCGGATGAAAATTAGACGCATATTTCGTGCGGGTGGCAACTTGGCGTACTGGCCTGCACCCGCATGGTAATGAAAGCGTATAAAGAGAAAAAACTCCTTTTTCTGTTTCTCTTTTTCTGTGTAATCGGCTTAGTTTTCATCTCAGCAAACCTGCGCATGCATAACTTTTTGATAAAACCACAAAATACAACGAATAAAACCACAAAATATCGTGGTTTCGTGTTATCTCATTATAATATTATACCCCATTTAATATTAAACTACGAGTAGTGGTCCTCCGTGGTTTCACCCACATCTGTGGTTACTACTCTGCTTCCGTAGGGCGTAGCGTGATGTTATATTTGGCTAAAGCTTTAGTTATATTCCTTGATAAATGGGTTATCCAATACAAAAAGATTTTTTCTATTCGAAGCATTGCTTTCTTAGATTAGCGCTCAACCAAACAAAAATCTCTTCAATTTTATACTTTAGCGTCTTACTAATAATCGCTGCATAAAGTTATGACAGGTTTATACGTCAAAAAATGTATGGTTACACAGGCTTTATTCATGACATAACTTATAGTAAGGGCATTATAGTATAAATAAATTAGAATTCTAGATACCTAATTGGACTATTATTTTCGAATTGATCTTCTAAGAATCGAAGGATAACCGGTTTTTCAAACCAGGAAAACAGTTTTTGTAGGTAACCGGTCGCGTCCATTCCTATTCAAGAAATTAAGTCTCCTAAATATTTAGATATTATCTACTACTTAATTAAAAATCTATATTTTAATGACGAATGCACACGTTGAAATAATAAAATTCCATTTAAAGCTAAATATTTTTTTCTAAGCAATCAAATTGCAATATTTTTTTGGCTTAGTGTGTAATCCAATATGGAATTTACCGTTACATAAAACACAAAGAATCTACTTATCATTTTTTTCCGAATTTCTTTTGTTTTGTTATATAAAATATTGAAACGATAAATTTAAAATCATTCAATAAAACACGTGCATATCTGTTAATTGTCAATGATCACCTCATTTCTGCACTATCATCTACCGTCTACGTAAGTAGCCCGTATCACGGCTTAGAACAAATTACTGATAACCAAACCAACATTATGATTTGCATAGATAAACAGAAACACTGTAAACAGATTCGAATCAATCATTTAAAATATACCATTTATTAATTAAACACAATTTCAGTAAATAATAAAGACTCAAACGAAATAAAACAATAAATTGAGCTTGTCAATTTGCGACGAGCGACGACCCTATTTTTCGCGCGACGCTTGATCTGTTCCAAATTCAAACCAAACAACCGCCAAATAAAGCGCTAATCGAAAAAAAACAATCGAATTCCTCAGCCTCAATCAAGGCAAAGGTTCAGATATTCAGCCAATAATAAAACTCATTTGTAGCAGTTAGTTGAAATGCCGGCGCCGACGGGGCAGGACGCGAGTGCTAACGGTGACGTACACGTCATTGACATCGGCGACGTAGATGTCGATGAAGTTGCTCCCATCGACAATTTGGATGTACCAGTGATACACATCGATAAACCGCAGCAAGTACAGGCCATGAACGGGAACGGTAAGTTTCTATTACAATTTAATTTAGTTTGTTTTTATTTTATGCCGGTATCAACAAACAAACAAAACAGTGAAGTTCATTAAAGGTTTATTGGCAAGGCCCTTTTGCCGGCTAAACATTGACCTATAATTGAACACTGATTACATAGTCCGCCAAAATAATGTTTAAGTTTTTATTTTAATTAATAAATCTTTAGGTTTGATTGACTCGTTAATAACACAAATTTTTATAAACCCGCTAAATTGTTGCCGTGTCGAATTGGTTATAAGTTATAAGGCTTGTGAATCCATACTAATATTATAAATGGGAAAGTGTGTCTGTCTGTCTGTATGTTTGTCTTTCTTTCACGGCAAAACGGAGCTACAAATTGACGTGATTTTTTAAGTGGAGATAGTTGAAGGGATGGAGAGTAACATAGGCTACTTTTTGTCTCTTTCTAACGCGAGCGAAGCTGTGGGCAAAAGCTAGTATTAAATAAAAATGTAATACCGACCACAGCCCATACCACAAATATTAAAATCCATTAAGTATTCGGATAACTAATCTAATCAATATCTGTTATTACTCTTTAATTAGAAAGAAAGAAAGACAAATAATTATGGGAAGGAACACAAATTGTACAATCGGTAATTACCTAACTTACGTTACCGTTAAAATAGTACTTAAGTAAAATAATTTACGATAAATTAAGCAATTAAAAATGTCTCCGCCTACAAAATTGGTATTGTCTTTGCTTACATATTAGATTCAGTTCAGGTTACCTTTTCAGTGTTCTCCAATAGCTTTTTGGATTAATGAGCTTAATTGCTTAATTTATCGTAAATTATTTTACTTAAGGGAATATATGGTTGTAGTTTACATTAACTTTGTCCCTCAAAGTCAAATTGTTTCCATTCATCATTATCAACAAATGTTTAGTCTTAGATGGGTCTTCCTAAATTTCTCCGCAGCGTATGGTTCTGTGCCGCCTTTAACAAAAATGGCTTATTTCCATTTGATCATTTAAAAAATCTTTCGAAATGTTTTTTTTTCGTAAATACGAAAAAAAATATTGAATCAAGTTGTCCATTCCAAAATGTTTCTAAGGAGAAGAATGGACAAGAAACTCCCCACCCCCACTCACTCTTTTATTTAAATACTTAGTTGGCTTTACAATGATTTGAGTCACTAATATTTCTATACAATAATAAAAAAAAACCGGCTAAGAGCGTGTCAGGCCACGCTCAATGTAGGTTCCGTAGTTTCCGTCCGTCACAATAAGTGACAAAATAGACAAGTTATAGTGACAAGTTTTTTTAAACTCATAAGTGTAAAAAAGCTTTTTTAAAAAAAAGATAACCGACTTCAAAAACTAAAAGCTTAAAAATAACTATTTCGGAAGTCGGTGGCAACACAAATCGACCGGCAGAAGAGAAGCCACCGACTTCCGAAATAGTTATTTTTAAGCTTTTAGTTTTTGAAGTCGGTTATCTTTTTTTTAAAAAAGCTTTTTATTTTTTATTACTTTTTAGTTAGAGTCTCAGTGTCTGACTACGTTTTAGGGTAGCTCTCAAAATAAACTTATAATCTTATAAAAATCTACAATCCAAGAAAGCAAAACGCGATATATGCGGGCAACGTCACGGGATATTTATTAGTGTTATATACTAAAACCTTCCCCAGAATGTAACAAACACTTTGCTGAAAACCGCATCAAAATCGGTTCAGCCAAACGCGAGATAATCGCGGACAAACATACATACATACATACATACAGGTCGAACAGAGAACCTACTTTTTTTTTGAAGTCGGTTAAAAAAGGCTATTTGTTACGTTGACGCAGAAATTATTTTTTACAATTTTTTGTCTTTTTTGTACAAAAACTGTTCTTTCCATCAAGTTCAAAATAATTATCAATTATATATCACACGTTAGGGTTGAAATTAAAAATAAACACTTCTCACTTTATATAGGGGAGCTACCCTAATAAAACATTTTTTTCTAATTTTTATTTACCACTTTGTCGGCGTCGTTGATATACATATTGGTACCAAATTTCAGCTTTCTAGCAGAACATAGGATAGTTTTCATCCCGGGAATCCCCCGGGAACGGGAGCTATTAATCCACGCGGACGAAGTCGCGGGGAAAAGCTAGTATGCCATAAACAAAAATAGAATAATTTGAAGATACAGAAATAACAATCATTGTTTATTTTTAGTACCGGTACATAGTCGGCAATTTTGAATACAATAAACCATAAAAACAAATTGATGAATTCAAATTCACTGGCCTTCAAAGTTACACTTTGAAAATGGCCAATCCAAAACTATTAAACCATGAGTGTTGAAATATAACATAAATTTATTGAAAGCTATACTTAATTAATCAGACAAGTTCTAAATTTCAAAAAATATAACCCAATAGGTGCACCAATTGGTCTTAAAGGCCAATGTGTTCGAAATAATAATTTACTGTTCACATCAATCAAAATCTAAAAATAATTCAATAGTCATAAATACTATATATCTATTAATTTATTTATAGAAATGATAGCTATTAATTTACATATATAAATGGATGGTTAATGTAATGGGTGATGGTGATTTTCGTAACTTTTAGGATAATCCGTATTTTAATTAATTTTAGGCTCAAAATGAGAAATATTTGTCTATTGTACTTTATCTTCTTTATTGGTAAAAAACCGGCCAAGAGCGTGTCGGGCCACGCTCAATGTAGGGTTCCGTAGTTTCCCGTCCGTCACAATAAGTGTTCCCACTTATAAGTTAAAAAAAAGGCTATTTGTTACGTTGACATACTAAGTACGCAGAAATTATTTTGTACAACCTTTTTATCTTTTTTGTACAAAAACGGTTCTTTCTATCAAGTTCAAAATAATTTTCCTAGAAAGTACTTATAAAGTTCTACTTTCCAGATTTTTTTCATATTTTTTAAACCTACGGGTCAAAAGTTAGAGGGGGGGGGGACGCTTTAATTTTTCCTTTTGGAGCGATTATTTCCGATATTATTGACATTATCAAAAACTAATTTTAGTAAACCCCTATTCATTTTTAAATACCTATCCAACCATATATCACACGTCAGGGTTGAAATTAAAAAAAAAATCACTTCCGTCTTTACATATAGGGGGGCTACCCTAATAAAACATTTTTTTCCAATTTTTATTTTACCACTTTGTCGGCGTGGTTGATATACATATTCGTACCAAATTTCAGCTTTCTAGTGCTAACGGTCACAGAGATTAAGCGAGGACGGACGGACAGACATGGCGAAACTATAAGGGTTCCTAGTTGACTACGGAACCCTAAAAAATGACATTGATCGTCATTTAAATATGATTGCTACTAGATTCTGAATGTTTTTAATTACCAGTATTGGCCTTCCTAATTTACTTCCCACCTTACGTATAATATTTATATTTATGAAAACGTTGTATTGTTGTTAATTTATTACTTTATACATCTAGCCTGCGAAACAGGAAATAATCCTCGAGTAAGGAAACATTAAAAAACAAAAAAAACTTTTTACAAAAAAATTATAACCGCCTTCAAAAACTAAAAACATAAAAATAACTAAAATTTCGGAAGTCGGTGGCTTATCTCTTCTGTCAGTCAATTTATGTTGCCACCGACTTCCGAAATTTTATTTATTTTTTACATTTTAGTGTCGAGTCCCAATGTCTGACTAAAGTATCCAGGCTGCCAATGTCCGTGCCAATAGTTTCATCCAAGCGTAAAAAAAACATCATACGTTTAATAACGCAGACAATATACAATAAAACTTCTTCTTTAATATGAATGTGCTCCATTTTTATAATACTCATAGTACCTATAATAAATTATCTATTCAAAACGACAAATCATAACCAATTTCAGTGTAAAGTTCACTTCGATAAAGCTGAAACACGAGGTAGCTGCTACGTACCATTTAGGATATCCTTAAACTGTATTTTGTCTTCACTATCGAATCTGCAGTATAATCAATCTCGGTGTAAAGTGCTCATCAATACAAACAAAATATGCCCAAACACTATGTAGCTGCTATCAACCATTAAGGAGTTCCCTAAACTGTACTGCACCTGCATCACGGTGCTTGCAGTGGCAGTCATAACCCATCTCTCTGTAAAGATCTTGTCATCACAAACAAAATAAGCCCAAAGACGATGTAGCTAAGATGTGCCGTTGAGGAGTTCCCTTGATTCTCTGTCGTCTCCATCATCAGATCAGCCCTAAACCTCCATGGTGCTGTAGTCTCATCAGATATACACATTAATATTAAGTTTTTACCCGATGCTCGCCTACAATTTTCTAGAGATGCCCTCAATTTCTCAGGGTTTCCACCACCAGATCCTGACCTGATGACAATGGGACCAAATGACGAGCATACCCTTTAAATCGGTCCAGGCGTCTTCGAGAAATCGAGTAACAAACATAAAAAAAAAATACAGTCGAATTGAGAACCTCCTCCTTTTTTTTGAAGTCGGTTGAAAAGGAACTATAATATTACATCCATCTTTACTCTGATTTTTCCATTAGTTACAAACAAGCATATCTTTACAAAATGGCTACACAATACAGAACAATAATAAAATTACATACCTCCTATAACAACCGATAACTATGCGTACTGGCCATCAATATAAGTGCTTCACTACATAGTATAAAACAAAGTCGCTATCCGTCGTCTGTCCCTATGTATGCTTAGATCTTTAAAACTGCGCAACGGATTTTGATGCGGTTTTTTTTACATAGATAGAGTGATTCTTAAGGAAGGTTTATATGTATAATACATGCTTAGTATAGTAGAGGAAAGCCGGGATTTTTAAAGATTTGTAACACCCGTGCGAAGCTGGGAGGGGTCGCTAGTAGTATAGGTATAAAATGGTAAACTATCTGGTTCTTGATATATCAGTATATCAACCCAGCCCTTAGAACTTTAAACACACGTGTTTCGAGACACGATAGAAAGACAATAGCAGCCCGACAGCCGGCTGTCGGTTGGTCGTTGAAAGGTAACTTAAACGGAGTGTTCTTTGTAAATACTAATTATCTACTAAGAAAGGATGTTTAAAAAATTCCAACCCTTTGTTTTTTGAGGATCTGATATCATCAAATGCCTTCTCCCACCTTTAGTGTCAGACTTTTACTGACTAAAACCAACCCTTGCACTTTCGGTTGCCCTTTATGTTCTGAGACCACGTTAACAATTAGAACTATTTCGCAACCCCGGAAGGCATTGGCCCTAGAGGGCTCTATCACGTGCTGACTGCTCTTTGAGGGTAGTCATAAAATGGTGGGCGTTAGTAAGTTATAAGTTTATAAAAAAGTTTCTGTTTTCGTAGTGTTCAATCAAATAGGTGCATTCAATAGTGCATGGGGTCAAATGGGTGCAACTTTAATTATGATTCAGACAGTGTCATAATTTAATCTTAAAGCTTGATTTCGTAAGCAAAGAAGGAAAAGGTGGAATTGTGACCTCCAAAAAAACATGTAACTTAAAAGTAACTGTCGGTTTGAGTTTTTAATCCGAACTAAAAAGACGGCCAAACGCGTGTTGTCTCGAATTACTTAGGCTGAGGCTACACTAGGCTGCGACGCGAACTGCGACGCACGAGCGATTGAAACAAATACATGGATTCTCACTAAATGGCTACACTGTTCATCAAATATTACTAGCGATATTTGATTAATTCTGCGACAGGAACTACATTACTGTAATCGCGGCACCGGCTACATCGACATATCAGCGAAATTGAATCGAATATACGCCAGATTTTCGCTTATAATGTAGCCATTCCACGTTTATCTCGTTTCGCTCTTCCAGTCGCATCGCAAATCGCTGCCTACTGTAGCCTCAGCCTTACAGCGACAAGATAGCGATAAGATAGCGATAAAAATATAGGTATGTGAGACATGAAACTTGGAGGGTATGTTTTTTGTTAAGAGTAGGAATCCACTAAGAAGTAGTAGAAGCACTATTGGAAATTCGACCTCCAAAGAGTTAAAATAGTGGTTAAAAGCTCGACATTCACACGGGCGAAGCAGCAGGCGAAAGCTAGTTTAACATAAAAAATAAAAAATTACGCGAAGTAGCATATCTAAGTTGTCCTGTTATAACTACCTATTATGGATTTTAGGTAATAAACCGCATAATTACAAGACTGCCCAGTTACTAGTGATGCAATGACTTGCATAATGGTAGTAAATAAAAAAGTAACAACAATGCTGCGTGAAAGTACTTGATGAAAAAAACAAGTTTGCGATTAACTTCGCGTTCGTTTTGGTTCTGATCAAGAGGTTATATTTGACTTCCATTGCTGGGTAAAGATGGTCCCTTTAGTAGGTTGTTCGAACCAATGCTGACGTGCACTTAGCTCTCTACAATTATTTGTATTTCGTCAGCGAAGTGCTGAATTCGGGAGCAATGGCTACTAAAAATTCGAAGACATATTTTTATGACCAGCATTTGTTTTCCAAGAGTGAAGGACGTGTAACACAACCTAAAATAATAATAATGGAGGAAGTGAACTTACAAGATAAGCTTGTATTGTTAAAAATGATAATTATCTGAAATAGATTCGAGAATTTTTCATTCTTTTAACAACCTTCTTTGAGGTTTTAATTAATAATCAAGATTGCCGGTGGTTTTTACTGACTGGCAAAGTAAGTGTACATCCTTCTGTGGCAGGCAAAGCTCCCATTTAATTTAAACGTCGTGATAGCTTAGTGGTTAAGGCCTCTCATGCAAGAGGTTGTGGGTTCGAATCTTGGCAAGTACCAATGTGACATCTTCAATTCATATGTACTTTCTAAAGTTTATCTTGGACTTAATAGACATCGGTAAAGGAAACATGGTGAGGAAACCTGGACTTGTAGTAAATATAAGTCCGAAATCGCCAATCCGCCTTGAACAAGCGTGGTGATAAATGCTCGTGTCTTCTCTGTAAGAGAAGAGGCATTTGCTCTGCGGTGGGACAGTAATAGGCTGGTATTATATTATTAACGACCAAGCGTCAGCCGGCTGGCGCGCTGCTATTGTCTTTCTATTGTGTCTCAAATCAAGTGTGTTCGAAAGTTTTAAGAAAATTAGCGCAGACATCACACGATTGAATTCAATTGTATATTAAGCATTGACGCCACCATAACGCAGCGTATACGTCACGCACCTGCGGCGCTAACGCGACGTATTAATTTACCCTTGCAGTTGCAGTTCGATGAACGTATGCCCTTGCTTTGCATACGTTCATTAAACGCCGACGCTGAACAAACGCTAATGTGAAAGGAAAGGAAATCTGAAAACATAATTCGAGAACTGACAAAGCACTGAGTGCGATGCCCTAGGAAGAAAAAAAAACAACTAATGATCATAACATGGCAATCAAGAACGTAACGGATCAAAATATTTATTAAAAAAAAAATACTGAGAACTGCCTGTCATAAGCAATGAGTGCAATGACCTAAGAAGAATAAAAAACAACAAAATAGTCGTGAAGTTAACGCGTCTAATATTATAAATGTGAAAGTTTGTATGTGTGTGTAGATGTTTGTTATACTCTTTCCCGCAAAAACTACTGAACGCAGTGGCGTATTTACCCTAGGGCCAAGGGGGCCATGGCCCGGGGCGGCACGCTGCGAGGGGCGGCGAAGCCGCCCCGCATCTTTTTCATGGCGCCTCTTATTGTCAAGTTTAAACCAAGATTCACAACTTAGTTCTTCTACTGCGAGGGGCGGCGGTGCCGCCCCCTCAGCTATTTCATAGCGCCTCTTATAGTCAAGTGTACCTACAATATTTTTTATTTAAAAATATAAACATTTAAAATACCATAATAAAAATAAACTGTAAAAAAGTGTTCTCAGTCACAACTTAGTTGTTCGACAGAGAGAGGCGGCTGAGCCGCCCCGCATCTTTTTCATGGCACCTCTTATTTTCAAGTTTAAACCAAAACTCATAACTTAGTTCTTCTACTGCGAGGGGCGGCAGAGCCGCCCCGCATCTTTTTTATGGCGCCTCTTATCATCAAATTTAAACCAAGACTCACAGCTTAGTTCTTCTACTGCAAGGGGTGGCTGAGCCGCCCCGCATCTTTTTCATGGCGCCTCATATTTTCAAGTTTAAGCCAAGACTTACTTAGTTCTAATACTGCGAGGGGCGGCGGAGCCGCCCCGCATCTTTTTCATGGTGCCTCTTATTTTCAAGTTTAAGCCAAGACTCACAACTTAGTTCCTCTACTGCGAGGGGCGGCGGAGCCGCCACCTCAGCTTTTTCATAACGCCTCTTATTGTCAAGTATACCTACAATATTTTTTATATTAATTGACATTTAAAATACCCTAATAAAAACAAACTGTAAAAAAGTTTTCAGTCTCCTGGTGCCCATGGCAGGTGTAACCCTGCCACAATGTCAAGCAAAAAACCAAAAAGGTATATGCTCGTTTAATCCCGCTCAACAGTAACGTATTAACTGTAAAAAAACCAAGACTCACAATTCAGTTCTTCTACTGCGAGGGGCGGAAAAGCCGCCCCCGCAGCTTTTTCAGGGTGCCTCTTATTGTCAAGTTTAAACCACTCACCACTTAGTTTTTCTACTGGGAGGGGTGGCGGAGCCACCCCCTCAGCTTTTTCATGGTGCCTCTTATTGTCAAGTTTAAACCATGACTCAAAACTTAGTTCTTCTACTGCGCGGGGCGTGGGAGCCACACCTCAGCTTTTTCATGGTGCCTCTTATTGTCAAGTTTAAACCATGACTCAAAACTTAGTTCTTCTACTGCGCGGGGCGTGGGAGCCACCCCTCAGCTTTTTCATGGTGCCTCTTATTGTCAAGTTTAAACCATGACTCAAAACTTAGTTCTTCTACTGCGCGGGGCGTGGGAGCCACCCCTCAGCTTTTTCATGGTGCCTCTTATTGTCAAGTTTAAACCTTGACTCAAAACTTAGCTCTTCTACTGCGCGGGGCGTGGGAGCCACCCCTCAGCTTTTTCATGGTGCCTCTTATTGTCAAGTTTAAACCTTGACTCACAACTTAGTTCTTCTACTGCGAGGGGCGGTGGCGTCGCCCCACTTCTTTTGCACTTACAATAAGATGTTAGGTAGCTAATTACGTAATAATGGCTGATCTGATGGCCAGCATCATTTCTGTTCTGCGGAATACGTAGATGGTGATGGTTATCAGTAATAAGGGGATATCGCACGATCTTTTACGAGGCGGCTTGTGATTTGACCGCGAATTGTGCTCGCGTCGTTGTACCTTTGCGGCCTGAAGTCGAGAGGAGCAATCGATGCAGCGGAAGATAGATCTATGTCGGTTGCAGCTTCGTGAAGTCGTGGTGGCTTAATGGCGGGACAGGTTTTTACGCCCTACTGCTGGCCTCATCATCATCAAGGCAATCCAACCAGTGCTTGACGACGTTTCGGGTGACACATGTGCTTTCGGGTATGCTTCGAGTACCTGTTCCTCATTTACAGTGACCCGGACGCTCGTTGTCACCGCTGCGTCGACTGTTGGGAGAACTCGGTGCGGCATACGCTGGTAGAGAGTGTCGCTTGGAGGGACCACGCCGTGCTCTTATCTCTGTAGTAGGCAGCGCCCTGTCGCTGCAGGTCATGGTCAGCACGATGACCAGCAGCGCAGAATCCTCAGACACTCAGTGGTCTGCGTCTCAGAAGCTGCGGAAAGCGAGAACGAGATATGTCTACCTCTATCGCGGCCCGCAGCATGTTTACCGGGCGTTGAAATATCCATTTAGGGAGGCCAGAGGAGCCTTATAAATAGTCCAGGGGTGGCCCCTTTTCGACCGCACAAACAAGAGATTTTCCACTCCGGATCAAAAAAAGCATATTACTAATAATATAAATTAGCAACATTAATAATTACCAGTCACCCCATATACTAGTTTTGATGATCGGCCAATTAGGGAGTGGCAAAATTAAGAATCCTTGTCTAGTTATAATGCTTAAAATACTGGTTAAAATTGAATGAAATAAATATACCGTGTGTATGCCTGCTTAGTTGATGAAAATCTATGCTTCTAGTTTTATGCTTTATCCACAAGGAAATTATAGGAGGGTCAAAAATGTCCTGAACGGCTTTTAGAAAAGGATGGTATGTTATGGATGAAAGGATTGTAATTTTTGCTCGATTTGGTAAGGGCACTGCCGTGCCCCCAGATAATAATGCATAGAATCCTACTGAATCCTAAATAAAAACATTTGCATTCAATAAATTTTTTTTTTTTGGTAAGGTATGAAGTAACCAAAATTTATTAAAAACACTCCGGGAGTGCCGGCAGAAGTGAAAACTTGATTATTAACGTTGAGCATGTTTGATATTTTGGAATGGTTAGGGAATAATTTTGCACCAATTGCTTTATCAGTATAAAAGTACTATCATTTATGTGGTAGAATACAATATTCATTTATTGCGCTATCGTACACAAACATGACAATTTATATTACATTAAAAATTTAACACTTTAAAACTATTACAATTATTTTACACTAAAAAGTTTATCTCTCCGAAAAATCAACTTTCATCCATAATTTCAACTATCCATCCGTCCTACGCTTTTTCGATCAGGTCACGTGTCCTGACGCGAGTTTAAGATTTTATACCCATTACAGAAAAAGTGCTCAACGCCGCTAAAGAAGTTTTCACTTCAAAAATTATGGGGCGGCAAAGCTAACTGGCCCGGGGCGCCAAATTTGTAAATACGCCTCTGACTGAACGGATTTTGATGAAACTTTAAAGTAATATAGCTTATACATCAGAATAAGACATAGGCTACATAACATCACTCTATGACGTACAGGAGCGGAGCAGTAATCAAAAACATCATGTAACGCGGGTGACACCGCGGGGGACAGCTAGTACAATATAAAGATTTAAATGAACCTGAGCAGAATGTCCAACCAAATATAATCGTTTTATAACTCAAATATAAACATCAACGCTGCATAAAAAAATCCTACTAGAAATTCCCAATAACAATACCCAACCCACCCAAACCCAAGATTCGCTTAGCAGTCGCGCTTACGACCACGCGACCGCCGAAGCAACTAAACACCTTCATGTCATTTTTACCTGTTTTCAAAGCAAATAAATCAATTTTATTAGGAACTAGCTGTTCCGCGCGGTTTCACCCGCGTTGCGTTAGGTTTTTGGTTACTGCCTCGCTCCCGTGGGACATAGCGTGATATTATATAGCCTATGTTACTCAGGGATAATGTAGCTTTCGAATAATAAAAGAATTTTTAAAATCGGTTCAGTACTTTTTGAGCCTATTCATTATAAACAAACAAACAAAGTTTTACTCTTTATAATATTAGTATAGATAACTAAATAGACGGTATTTACGTGTCTGCCTTGAACGAGGAGAGGTCGCTAGTGTACATTTATGACCGCTGCAAACGCATCCATATGTATATCCATATGTATATGTATATTGAACACAATCATTACATAACCTCCTTTATTTATTTTATTACGAACCTATTGTGTGCCGCGACTGCGACGGCGTCAATGTCAATTAAATTAGATAGTTATATACATGTACTTGCATCGAAATTTTCATATTAATATGAATCTTTCTGAGATTTCTAATGGACGACGACGTGTGATGTGGTTAACAATGTTGCAATTAAATAATAAATGTAAAAAGCTCAGAGATAGATAATATATAAAACTGAAATAATGGACTTACAATTTTTATTTTTGTGTTGCAATTTTGGACGTCTCATTTTTCAGTTATTTTGGCCGTCATTTTGCAACGTCCGCGGCGGCGGCGTTGCACGTGCAGTCCTGTAAAAGATTTTTATTTACACAATGTCGGGATTTTTTTTCCGCTTGAAACTCAAGATTTGAGGCATATCCACATTATTTTTTCGCTGTATGAAATCAGTGTAAGTACATAAATAACTCAACCTTAATATCGACTTTTGGTTATCAGTCACGAATGACTAATACATACAATTTATTCTAAGTATACGAAGTTGCGAAGTAAATAATGGCCAAAGCCATGCATTTCATTAGGTGCAACTAAGCGGTGCATTGCTTTAAAAAAAGTCCAAAATTCAGTACATTATATTTTAGTATATTAATAAAAAAATATATATATCATTGGACAACTCACACACGGCCATCTGATCCCAAGCTAAGCAGAGCTTGTGTTATGGTAACCAGACAACTGATATAGGTACATACTTATATACTTTACTAGCTGTCCCCTGCGGTTTCACCCGTCTTTTTGTTACTGCTTCGCTCCCGTGGGTCGTAGCGTAATGGTATATAGCCTATAGCATTCCTCGATGAATGGGCTATCTAACACTGACCTACAAACTTACAAATTTTACCTCTTTATAATATTAGTATAGATAAATACATACATGTTATAGATAAATTACATCTAGACACAGAACAAACAATCATGCTCATCACACAAAGTTTGTCCTGGGTGGGAATCGAACCCACGACCTCCGGCTTAGCAGTCAGGGTCACTCACCAAGTCACCACTAGACCAACAGGCCCGCCCGAATATTGTTTGATGCTAAATATTCTGTATTATATAGGTAAAATGATAAATTGAGTAATTGTTGATATATCAATGCAGAGCCCAAACCGCTAGTCCTAAAGGCACGACGCGTGAAGAGTGTGTAGATGTGTGACGAATTTCAATGTAGGTAGCAACTAAGAAAAGATTTTTGAAAATCCACCCCTTTTTTTGGGAGTGGGAAATCATCAAATGACGTCCTGAGCGCGGCGGGAGGGGTGTCAGTCTTTTACTGACTAAAACCCACACATACTCCTTCGGTTGCCCTTTATGTTCCGGGGTCACGGTAACTATTATAAACATTCCGCATCCCCCGGCAGGCGTTGGCTCTTGTTGGGCCCCTTCTCGTGCAAAGGGGTAAAACAGGGAATGAAAGTTTGACAACCACGCGGGCAAAGCCACGGTCCATAAATTGGTTTATTATATATTAATTTTTGTTTGTCTAGTCCCTAACTAGTCCGAAATCCAGTGCACGCCACTGAAACGAGTCGTTGGCCTTCTCCAAGGTCTACCAGCCTATAAACGTATAAACACAAACTGATTCAGCAATTAATGCGATAAACGTAACAAATAGAAAACACGTTTGTTGTTTGGAAGCCCGGCAATTTTTTTAAATGTTTTTTTGAGAAAGAGAGAGTTGCCAGGCGTCTGGATAAAGCATGACACAATTAAGCTTTTTGATTGCGTGCCCGGTCAAAATAAGCGGTGTCCGGCTTGTCCGATTACTTTTAGGCTTTTTGTACATTAGAATTAGAACAAGATCTATGGAAATTAAAAATCTTGATTTTATTTTAACAAAAATTTGTCGCACCTTTTAATACTGAGACACAAAATATAAAAATAAAAAATGAGGTGACCGGCCTTTTTTGCCAAATGTCCGGCCAAACTGACTGATCTGTCTGGCTATTAAATTTGGCAATCTGGCAACAAAAAAATGCATCATCTGTGAAAATTTGAACTGTGTAACTTTCATGGTTGATACAGCCTGATGACAGCGGAGTCATAATTTATTAGGAGCCGTTTTACCCTTTGGGTAAAGAAGCCTAAAAGTTAATAAAATTATTATTGTAACACCTAATAACTCTGTTCGCAGTTTACACGTGTCTTTGAATAATTTAATACTTCTTGGTAAAATCAACATTTTCCTCATCTTA